>JANJXV010000954.1:0-250657 GCA_024803745.1 Megascapheus bottae | reverse complement strand
CCAATTTGACTTCACACACCTCCACTCTATGACTTCACACACCTTCATTCTTACTTCAGAAACATCCATTCTCTGACTTCACTCACCTCCATTCTATGACTTCACAAACCTCCATTCTGTGACTTCACACACCTCCATTCTGAATTCACACACCTCCATTCTGTGACTTCACACACCTCCATTCTTCTTTCACACACCTCCATTCTATGACTTCACACACTTCCATTCTATGACTTCACACACCTCCATTCTGTGGCTTCACACACCTCCATTCTGAGTTCACACACCTCCATACTGTGACTTCACACACCTGCATTCTGTGACTTCACACACCTCCATTCTGTGACTTCACACACCTCGATCCTGTGACTTCACACACCTCCATTCTATGAATTCACACACCTCCATTCTGTGATTTCACCCACCTCCATTCTATGACTTCACACACCTCCATTCTGTGACTTCACACACCTCCATTCTGCGTTCACACTCCTCCATTCTATGACTTCACAAACCCCCATTCTGAGTTCAAAGACTTCCATTCTATGACTTCACACACTTCCATTCTATGACTTCACACACCTTCATTCTGACTTCACACACCTCCATTCTGACTTCACACACCTCAATTCTTTGACTTCACACACCTTCATTCTATGATTTCACAAACTTCCATTCTATGACTTCACACACCTCCATTCTATGACTTCACACACCTCATTTCTGAGTTGACACACCTCCATTCTGTGATTTCACACACCTCCATTTTGACTTCACACACCTCCATTCTATGACTTCACACACCTCCATTCGTTGACATCAAAAACAACCATTCTCTGACTTCACACAACTCCATTGTGACTTCACACAACTCCATTCTATGAATTCACACACCTCCATTTTATGACTTCACACACCTCCATTCTATGACTTCACACACCTCCATTCTGTGACTTCACACACCTCCATTCTATGACTTCACAAACCTCCATTCTGAGTTCACAGACCTCCATTCTATGACTTCACACACTTCCATTCTATGACTTCACTCACCTCCATTCTGACTTCACACACCTCCATTCTGAATTCACACACCTCAATTCTATGACTTCACACACCTCCATTCAATGATTTCACACACTTCCATTCTATGACTTCACACACCTCCATTCTGTGGCTTCACACACCTACTTTCTGAGTTCACACACCTCCATTCTGTGACTTCACACACCTCCATTCTGTGATTTCACACACCTCCATTCGTTGACATCAAAAAACACCATTCTATGACTTCACACAACTCCATTTTGACTTCACACACCTCCATTCTATGAGTTCACACACCTCCATTTTATGACTTCACACACCTCCATTCTATGACTTCACACACCTCAATTCTATGACTTCACACACCTCCATTCTATGACTTCACACACCTCCATTCTGTGACTTCACACACCTCCACTGTATGACTTCAAACACCTTCATTCTTACTTCACAAACATTCATTCTGTGACTTCACACACCTCCTTCTGTGACTTCACACACCTCAATTCTGTGACTTCACCCACCTCCATTCTGACTTCACATACCTCCATTCTATGATTTCACACACCTCCATTCTATGACTTCACACACTCCATTCTGTGACTTCACACACCACATTTTTGACTTCACACACCTCCATTCTGTGACTTCACACACCTCCATTCTGTGACTTCACACACCGCTATTGTTTCACTTCACACACCTCCATTCTTTGACTTCACACACCTATTTCCATGACTTCACACCCCTACATTCTGTGAGTTCACACACCTCCATTCTATGAGTTCACACACCTCCAATTTGACTTCACACACCTCCATTCTATGACTTCACACACCTTCATTCTTACTTCAGAAACATCCATTCTCTGACTTCACACACCTCCATTCTATGACTTCACAAACCTCCATTCTGTGACTTCACACACCTCCATTTGAGTTCACACACCTCCATTCTGTGACTTCACACACCTCCATTCGTTGACATCAAAAACCAACATTCTATGACTTCACACAACTCCATTTTAACTTCACTCACCTCCATTCTATGAGTTCACACACCTCCATTTTATGACTTCACTCACCTCCATTCTGACTTCACACACCTCCATTCTGACTTCAAACACCTCAATTCTGTGACTTCACACACCTCCAATCAATGATTTCACACACTTCCATTCTATGACTTCACACACTTCCATTCTGTGGCTTCACACACCTACATTCTGAGTTCACACACCTCCATTCTGTGACTTCACACACCTCCATTCTGTGATTTCACACACCTCCAATCTGACTTCACACACCTCCATTCTATGACTTCACACGCCTCCATTCGTTGACATCAAAAAACACCATTCTATGACTTCACACAACTCCTTTTTGACTTCACACACCTCCATTCTATGAGTTCATACACCTCCATTTTATGACTTCACACACCTCCATTCTATGACTTCACACACCTCCATTCTGTGACTTCACACACCTCCACTGTATGACTTCAAACACCTTCATTCTTACTTCACAAACATCCATTCTATGACTTCACACACATCCATTCTGTGACTTCACACACCTTCATTCTGACTTCACACACCTTCATTTTATGACTTCACACACCTACATTCTGTGTCTTCTCACACCTCCATTCTATGACTTCACACTTTTCCATTGTGACGTGACACACCTCCATTCTGACTTCAAACACCTTCATTCTATGATTTCACACACCTCCATTCTATGACATCCCACACCTCCTTTCTGTGACTTCTCACACCTCCATTATATGACTTCACACTCTTCCATTGTGACGTGACACATCTCCATTCTGACTTCACACACCTTCATTCTATGATTTCACACACCTCCATTCTATGACTTCACACACCTCCATTCTGTGACTTCACACACCTCCATTCTGTCTTCACACCCCTCCATTCTGACTTCACACACCTCCATTCTGACTTCACACAACTCCATTCTATGAATCCACACACCTCCATTCTGTGACTTCACACACCACCTTTTTGACTTCACACACTTCCATTCTCTGACTTCACACACCTCCATTCTGTGACTTCACACACCTCCGTTTTGACAACACACACTTCCAATCTGTGCCTTCACACACCTCCATTCTTACTTCAGGAAAAACCGTTCTCTTACTTCACACACCTCCATTCCATGACTTCACAAACCTCCATTCTGTGGCTTCACACACCTACATTCTGAGTTCACACACCTCCATTCTGTGGCTTCACACACCTCCATTCTGTGATTTCACACACCTCCAATCTGACTTCACACACCTCCATTCTGTGACTTCACACACCACTTTCTCACTTCACACACCTCCATTCTGTGACTTCACTCACCTCCATTCTGTGACTTCACACACCTCCTTTTTGACTTCACACACTTCCGTTCTGTGACTTCACACACCTCCATTCTGTGGCTTCACACACCTCCATTCTGTGATTTCACACACCTCCAATCTGACTTCACACACCTCCATTCTGTGACTTCACACACCACTTTCTCACTTCACACACCTCCATTCTGTGACTTCACTCACCTCCATTCTGTGACTTCACACACCTCCTTTTTGACTTCACACACTTCCGTTCTGTGACTTCACACACCTCCATTCTTTGACTTCACACACCTCCATGCCATGACTTCAAACACCTCCATTCTATGAGTTCACACACCTCCATTCTATGAGTTCACACACCTCCAATTTGACTTCACACACCTCCATTCTATGGCTTCACACACCTTCATTCTTACTTCAGAAACATCCATTCTCTGACTTCACACACCTCCATTCTATGACTTCACAAACCTCCATTCTGTGACTTCACACACCTCCATTCTGAATTCACACACCTCCATTCTGTGATTTCACACACCTCCATTCTTCCTTCACACACCTCCATTCTATGACTTCTCACACTTCCATTCTATGACTTCACACACCTCCATTCTGTGGCTTCACACACCTCCATTCTGTGTTCACACACCTCCATTCTGTGACTTCACACACCTCCATTCTGTGACTTCACACACCTCCATTCTGTGACTTCACACACCTCGATCCTATGATTTCACACACCTCCATTCTATGAATTCACACACCTCCATTCTGTGATTTCACCCACCTCCATTCTATGACTTCACACACCTCCATTCTGTGACTTCACAAACCTCCGTTTTGACTTCACACACTTCCATTCTGTGACTTCACAAACCTCCATTCTGTGACTTCACACACCTCTATTGTTTCACTTCACACACCTCCATTCTTTGATTTCACACACCTCCATTCCATGACTTCACACACCGCATTTCTGAGTTGACACACCTCCATTCTGTGATTTCACACACCTCCATTCTGACTTCACACACCTCCATTCTATGACTTCACACACCTCCATTCGTTGACATCAAAAACAACCATTCTCTGACTTCACACAACTCCATTGTGACTTCACACAACTCCATTCTATGAATTCACACACCTCCATTTTATGACTTCACACACCTCCATTCTATGACTTCACACACCTCCATTCTGTGACTTCACACACCTCCATTCTATGACTTCACAAACCTCCACTCTGAGTTCACAGACCTCCATTCTATGACTTCACACACTTCCATTCTATGACTTCACTCACCTCCATTCTGACTTCACACACCTCCATTCTGACTTCACACACCTCAATTCTATGACTTCACACACCTACTTTCTGAGTTCACACACCTCCATTCTGTGACTTCACACACCTCCATTCTGTGATTTCACACACCTCCATTCGTTGACATCAAAAAACACCATTCTATGACTTCACACAACTCCATTTTGACTTCACACACCTCCATTCTATGAGTTCACACACCTCCATTTTATGACTTCACACACCTCCATTCTATGACTTCACACACCTCAATTCTATGACTTCACACACCTCCATTCTATAACTTCACACACCTCCATTCTGTGACTTCACACAACTCCACTCTATGACTTCAAACACCTTCATTCTTACTTCACAAACATTCATTCTGTGACTTCACACACCTCCATTCTGTGACTTCACACACCTCAATTCTGTGACTTCACCCACCTCCATTCTGACTTCACATACCTCCATTCTATGATTTCACACACCTCCATTCTATGACTTCACACACTCCATTCTGTGACTTCACACACCACATTTTTGACTTCACACACCTCCATTCTGTGACTTCACACACCTCCATTCTTTGACTTCACACACCTAATTCCATGACTTCACACCCCTACATTCTATGAGTTCACACACCTCCATTCTATGAGTTCACACACCTCCAATTTGACTTCACACACCTCCATTCTATGACTTCACACACCTTCATTCTTACTTCAGAAACATCCATTCTCTGACTTCACACACCTCCATCTATGACTTCACAAACCTCCATTCTGTGACTTCACACACCTCCATTCTGAGTTCACACACCTCCATTCTGTGACTTCACACACCTCCATTCGTTGACATAAAAAACCAACATTCTATGACTTCACACAACTCCATTTTAACTTCACTCACCTCCATTCTATGAGTTCACACACCTCCATTTTATGACTTCACTCACCTCCATTCTGACTTCACACACCTCCATTCTGACTTCAAACACCTCAATTCTGTGACTTCACACACCTCCAATCAATGATTTCACACACTTCCATTCTATGACTTCACACACCTCCATTCTGTGGCTTCACACACCTCCATTCTGTGATTTCACACACCTCCAATCTGACTTCACACGCCTCCATTCGTTGACATCAAAAAACACCATTCTATGACTTCACACAACTCCTTTTTGACTTCACACACCTCCATTCTATGAGTTCATACACCTCCATTTTATGACTTCACACACCTCCATTCTATGACTTCACACACCTCCATTCTGTGACTTCACACACCTCCACTGTATGACTTCAAACACCTTCATTCTTACTTCACAAACATCCATTCTATGACTTCACACACATCCATTCTGTGACTTCACACACCTTCATTCTGACTTCACACACCTTCATTTTATGACTTCACACACCTACATTCTGTGACTTCTCTCACCTCCATTCTATGACTTCACACTTTTCCATTGTGACGTGACACACCTCCATTCTGACTTCAAACACCTTCATTCTATGATTTCACACACCTCCATTCTATGACTTCCCACACCTCCATTCTGTGACTTCTCACACCTCCATTATATGACTTCACACTCTTCCATTGTGACGTGACACACCTCCATTCTGACTTCACACACCTTCATTCTATGATTTCACACACCTCCATTCTATGACTTCACACACCTCCATTCTGTGACTTCACACACCTCCATTCTGTCTTCACACCCCTCCATTCTGACTTCACACACCTCCATTCTGACTTCACACAGCTCCATTCTATGAATCCACACACCTCCATTCTGTGACTTCACACACCACCTTTTTGACTTCACACACTTCCATTCTCTGACTTCACACACCTCCATTCTGTGACTTCACACACCTCCGTTTTGACATCACACACTTCCAATCTGTGCCTTCACACACCTCCATTCTTACTTCAGAAACATCCGTTCTCTTACTTCACACACCTCCATTCCATGACTTCACAAACCTCCATTCTGTGGCTTCACACACCTACATTCTGAGTTCACACACCTCCATTCTGTGGCTTCACACACCTCCATTCTGTGATTTCACACACCTCCAATCTGACTTCACACACCTCCATTCTGTGACTTCACACACCACCTTTTCACTTCACACACCTCCATTCTGTGACTTCACTCACCTCCATTCTGTGACTTCACACACCTACATTTTGTGACTCCACACACCTAATTTCTATGACTTCACACACCTCCATTCTATGACTTCACACACCTCTGTTCTGACTTCACACAGCTCCATTCTGTGAATTCACACACCTCCATTCTGTGACTTCACACACCACCTTTTTGCCTTCACACTTCCAATCTGTGACTTCACACACCTCCATTCTGTGACTTCACACACCTCTATTGTTTCACTTCACACACCTCCATTCTTTGACTTCACACACCGCCATTCCATGACTTCACAAGCCTCCATTCTATGAGTTCACACACCTCGAATTTGACTTCACACATCTCCATTCTATGACTTCACACACCTTCATTCTTACTTCAGAAACATCCATTCTCTGACTTCACACACCTCCATTCTATGACTTCACAAACCTCCATTCTGTGACTTCACACACGTCCATTCTGAGTTCACACACCTCCTTTCTATGACTTCACACACTTCCATTCTATGACTTCACACACCTCCATGCTGTGGCTTCACACACCTACATTCTGAGTTCACACACCTCCATTCTGTGTCTTCACACACCTCCATTCTGTGACTTCACACACCTCCATTCTGTGACTTCACACACCTCGATCCTATGACTTCACACACCTCCATTCTATGAATTAACACACCTCCATTCTGTGAGTTCACAAACCTCCATTCTATGACTTCACATACCTCCATTCTGTGACTTCACACACCTCCATTCTGAGTTCACACACCTCCATTATATGACTTCACAAACCTCCATTCTGAGTTCACAGACCTCCATTCTATACCTTCACACACCTCCATTCTATGACTTCACTCACCTCCATTCTGACTTCACACACCTCCATTCTGACTTCACACACCTCCATTCTGTGGCTTCACACACCTACATTCTGAGTTTACACACCTCCATTCTGTCACTTCACACACCTCCATTCTGTGATTTCACACACATCCATTCGTTGACATCAAAAAACACCATTCTATGACTTCACACAACTCCATTTTGACTTCACACACCTCCATTCTATGAGTTCACACAGCTCCTTTTATGACTTCACACACCTCCATTCTATGACTTCACACACCTCCATTCTGTGATTTCACACACCTCCCATCTGACTTCACACACCTCCATTCTGTGACTTCACACAACTCCACTCTATGACTTCAAACACCTTCATTCTTACTTCCCAAACATCCATTCTGTGACTTCACACACCTCCATTCTGTGACTTCACACACCTTCATTCTGACTTCACACACCTCCATTCTGTGACTTCTCACACCTCAATTCTGTGACTTCACACTCCTCCATTCTGACTTCACACACCTCCACTCTATGATTACACACACCTCCATTCTGTGACTTCACACACCTCCATTCTGTTACTTCACACACCACCTTTTTGACTTCACACACCTCCATTCTGTGACTTCACACACCTCCATTCTGTGACTTCACACACCTCCTTTTTGACTTCACACACTTCCATTCTGTGACTTCACACACCTCCATTCTGTGACTTCACACACCTCTATTGTTTCACTTCACACACCTCCAATCTTTGACTTCACACACCTCCATTCCATGACTTCACACACATCCATTCTATGAGTTCACACACCTCCATTCTATGAGTTCACACACCTCCAATTTGACTTCACACACCTCCATTCTATGACTTCACACACCTTCATTATTACTTCAGAAACATCCATTCTCTGACTTCACACACCTCCATTCTATGACTTCACAAACCTCCATTCTGTGACTTCACACAACTCCATTCTGAATTCACACATCTCCATTCTGTGACTTCACACACCTCCATTCTTCCTTCACACACCTCCATTCTATGACTTCACACACTTCCATTCTATGACTTCACACACCTCCATTCTGTGGCTTCACACACCTCCATTCTGAGTTCACACACCTCCATTCTGTGACTTCACACACCTCCATTCTGTGACTTCACATACCTCCATTCTGTGACTTCACACACCTCGATCCTATGACTTCACACATCTCCATTCTATGAATTCACACACCTCCATTCTGTGATTTCACCCACCTCCATTCTATGACTTCACACACCTCCATTCTGTGACTTCACACACCTCCGTTTTGATTTCACACACTTCCATTCTGTGACTTCACAAACCTCCATTCTGTGACTTCACACACCTCTATTGTTTCGCTTCACACACCTCCAATATTTGACTTCACACACCTCCATTCCATGACTTCACACACCTCCATTCTATGAGTTCATACACCTCCATTCTATGAGTTCACACACCTCCAATTTGACTTCACACACCTCCATTCTATGACTTCACACACCTTCATTCTTACTTCAGAAACATCCATTCTCTGACTTCACACACCTCCATTGTATGACTTCACAAACCTCCATTCTGTGACTTCACACACCTCCATTCTGAGTTCACACACCTCCATTCTGTGACTTCACACACCTCCATTCGTTGACATCAAAAACCACCGTTCTATGACTTCACACAACACCATTTTAACTTCACACACCTCCATTCCATGAGTTCATACACCTCCATTTTATGACTTCACACACCTCCATTCTATGACTTCACACACCTCAATTCTATGACTTCACACACCTCCATTCTATGACTTCACACACCTCCATTCTGTGACTTCACACATCTCCACTCTATGACTTCAAACACCTTCATTCTTACTTCACAAACATCCATTCTGTGACTTCACACACCACAATTCTGTGATTTCACACACCTTCATTCTGACTTCACACACCTCCATTCTGTGACTTCACACACCTCAATTCTGTGACTTCACACACCTCCATTCTGACTTCACACACCTCCATTCTATGACTTCACACACCTCCATTCTATGACTTCACACACCTCCATTTTGTGACTTCACACACCTTATTTCTATGACTTCACACACCTCCATTTTGACTTCAAACACCTCCATTCTATGACTTCACACACCTCCGATCTGACTTCACACAGCTCCATTCTGTGAATTCACAGACCTCCATTCTGTGACTTCAAACACCACCTTTTTGACTTCACACACCTCCATTCTGTGACTTCACACACCTCCATTCTGTGACTTCACACACCTCCGTTTTGCCTTCACACTTCCAATCTGTGACTTCACACACCTCCATTCTGTGACTTCACACACCTCTATTGTTTCACTTCACAAACCTCCATTCTTTGACTTCACACACCTCCATTCCATGACTTCACAAGCCTCCATTCTATGAGTTCACACACCTCGAATTTGACTTCACACATCTCCATTCTATGACTTCACACACCTTCATTCTTACTTCAGAAACATCCATTCTCTGACTTCACACACCTCCATTCTATGACTTCACAAACCTCCATTCTGTGACTTCACACACGTCCATTCTGAGTTCACACACCTCCTTTCTATGACTTCACACACTTCCATTCTATGACTTCACAAACCTCCATTCTGTGGCTTCACACACCTACATTCTGAGTTCACACACCTCCATTCTGTGACTTCACACACCTCCATTCTGAGACTTCACACACCTCCATTCTGTGACTTCACACACCTCGATCCTATGACTTCACAAACCTCCATTCTATGAATTAACACACCTCCATTCTGTGAGTTCACAAACCTCCATTCTATGACTTCACAAACCTCCATTCTGTGACTTCACACACCTCCATTCTGAGTTCGCACACCTCCATTATATGACTTCACAAACCTCCATTCTGAGTTCACAGACCTCCATTCTATAACTTCACACACCTCCATTCTATGACTTCACTCACCTCCATTCTGACTTCACACACCTCCATTTTGACTTCACACACCTCTATTCTGTGACTTCACACACCTCCATTCAATGATTTCACACACTTCCATTCTATGACTTCACACACCTCCATTCTGTGGCTTCACACACCTACAATCTTAGTTCACACACCTCCATTCTGTGACTTCACACACCTCCATTCTGTGATTTCACACACCTCCAATCTGACTTCACAGACTTCCATTCTATGACTTCACACACCTCCATTCGTTGACATCAAAAAACACCATTCTATGACTTCACTCACCTCCATTCTGACTTCACACACTTCCATTCTGACTTCACACACCTCCATTCTATGATTTCGCACACCTCCATTCTATGACTTCACACACCTCCATTCTGTGACTTCACACACCACCTTTTTGACTTCACACACCTCCATTCTGTGACTTCACACACCTCCATTTTGACTTCACACACTTCCATTCTATGACTTCACACACCTCCATTCGTTGACATCAAAAAACACCATTCTATGACTTCTCACAACTCCTTTTGACTTCACAAACCTCCATTCTATGAGTTCACACACCTCCATTTTATGACTTCACACACCTCCATTCTATGACTTCACACACCTCCATTCTGTGACTTCACACACCTCCACTGTATGACTTCAAACACCTTCATTCTTACTTCACAAACATCCATTCTATGACTTCACACACATCCATTCTGTGACTTCACACACCTTCATTCTGACTTCACACACCTCCATTCTGTGACTTCACACACCTCCATTCTCTGACTTCACACACCTCCGTTTTCACTTCACACACTTCCATTCTGTGACTTCACAAACCTCCATTCTGTGACTTCACACACCTCTATTGTTTCACTTCACACACCTCCATTCTTTGACTTCACACACCTCCATTCCATGACTTCGCACACCTCCATTCTATGAGTTCACACACCTCCATTCTATGAGTTCACACACTTCCAATTTGACTTCCCACACCTCCATTCTATGACTTCACACACCTTCATTCTTACTTCAGAAACATCCATTCTCTGACTTCACACACCTCCATTCTATGACTTCACAAACCTCCATTCTGTGACTTCACACACCTCCATTCTGAGTTCACACACCTCCATTCTGTGACTTCACACACCTCCATTCGTTTTCATCAAAAACCACCGTTCTATGACTTCACACAACACCATTTTAACTTCACACACCCCCATTCCATGAGTTCACACACCTCCATTTTATGACTTCACACACCTCCATTCTATGACTTCACACACCTCAATTCTGTGACTTCACACACCTCCACTCTATGACTTCAAACACCTTCATTCTTACTTCACAAACATCCTTTCTGTGACTTCACACACCACAATTCTGTGATTTCACACACCTTCATTCTGACTTCACACCCCTCCATTCTGTGATTTCACACACCTCAATTCTGTGACTTCACACACCTCCATTCTGACTTCACACACCTCCATTCTATGACTTCACACACCTCCATTCTATGACTTCACACACCTCCATTTTGTGACTCCACACACCTAATTTCTATGACTTCACACACCTCCATTGTGACTTCACACACCTCCATTCTATGACTTCACACACCTCCGTTCTGACTTCACACAGCTCCATTCTGTGAATTCACACACCTCCATTCTGTGACTTCACACACCACCTTTTTGACTTCACACACCTCCATTCTGTGACTTCACACACCTCCATTCTGTGACTTCACACACCTCCGTTTTGCCTTCACACTTCCAATCTGTGACTTTACACACCTCCATTCTGTGACTTCACACACCTCTATTGTTTCACTTCACACACCTCCATTCTTTGACTTCACACACCGCCATTCCATGACTTCACAAGCCTCCATTCTATGAGTTCACACACCTCCAATTTGACTTCACACAGCTCCATTCTATGACTTCACACACCTTCATTCTTTCTTCAGAAACATCCATTCTCTGACTTCACACACCTCCATTCTATGACTTCACAAACCTCCATTCTGTGACTTCACACACGTCCATTCTGAGTTCACACACCTCCTTTCTATGACTTCACACACTTCCATTCTATGACTTCACACACCTCCATTCTGTGGATTCACACACCTACATTCTGAGTTCACACACCTCCATTCTGTGACTTCACACACCTCCATTCTGTGACTTCACACACCTCCATTCTGTGACTTCACACACCTCGATCCTATGACTTCACACACCTCCATTCTATGAATTAACACACCTCCATTCTGTGAGTTCACAAACCTCCATTCTATGACTTCACCAAACCTCCATTCTGTGACTTCACACACCTCCTTTCTGAGTTCACACACCTCCATTATATGACTTCACAAACCTCCATTCTGAGTTCACAGACCTCCATTCTATAACTTCACAAACCTCCATTCTATGACTTCACTCACCTCCATTCTGACTTCACACACCTCCATTCTGACTTCATACACCTCTATTCTGTGACTTCACACACCTCCATTCTATGACTTCACACACTTCCATTGTATGACTTCACACACCTCCATTCTGTGGCTTCACACACCTACATTCTGAGTTTACACACCTCCATTCTGTCACTTCTCACACCTCCATTCTGTGATTTCACACACATCCATTCGTTGACATCAAAAAACACCATTCTATGACTTCACACAACTCCATTTTGACTTCACACACCTCCATTCTATGAGTTCACACACCTCCTTTTATAACTTCACACACCTCCATTCTATGACTTCACACACCTCCATTCTGTGATTTCACACACCTCCCATCTGACTTCACACACCTCCATTCTGTGACTTCACACAACTCCACTCTATGACTTCAAACACCTTCATTCTTACTTCCCAAACATCCATTCTGTGACTTCACACACCTCCATTCTGTGACTTCACACACCTTCATTCTGACTTCACACACCTCCATTCTGTGACTTCACACACCTCAATTCTGTGACTTCACACTCCTCCATTCTGACTTCACACACCTCCACTCTATGATTTCACACACCTCCATTCTGTGACTTCACACACCTCCATTCTGTTACTTCACACACCACCTTTTTGACTTCACACACCTCCATTCTGTGACTTCACACACCTCCTTTTTGACTTCACACAATTCCATTCTGTGACTTCACACACCTCCATTCTGTGACTTCACACACCTCTATTGTTTCACTTCACACACCTCCAATCTTTGACTTCACACACCTCCATTCCATGACTTCACACACCTCCTTTCTGTGGCTTCACACACCTCCATTCTATGAGTTCAGACACCTCCAATTTGACTTCACACACCTCCATTCTATGACTTCACACACCTTCATTCTTACTTCAGAAACATCCATTCTCTGACTTCACTCACCTCCATTCTATGACTTCACAAACCTCCATTCTGTGACTTCACACACCTCCATTCTGAATTCACACACCTCCATTCTGTGACTTCACACACCTCCATTCTTCTTTCACACACCTCCATTCTATGACTTCACACACTTCCATTCTATGACTTCACACACCTCCATTCTGTGGCTTCACACACCTCCATTCTGAGTCCACACACCTCCATACTGTGACTTCACACACCCGCATTCTGTGACTTCACACACCTCCATTCTGTGACTTCACACACCTCGATCCTGTGACTTCACACACCTCCATTCTATGAATTCACACACCTCCATTCTGTGATTTCACCCACCTCCATTCTGTGACTTCACACACCTCCATTCTATGACTTCACAAACCCCCATTCTGAGTTCAAAGACTTCCATTCTATGACTTCACACACTTCCATTGTATGACTTCACACACCTCCATTCTGACTTCACACACCTCCATTCTGACTTCACACACCTCAATTCTTTGACTTCACACACCTTCATTCTATGATTTCACAAACTTCCATTCTATGACTTCACACACCTCCATTCTATGACTTCACACACCTCATTTCTGAGTTGACACACCTCCATTCTGTGATTTCACACACCTCCATTCTGACTTCACACACCTCCATTCTATGACTTCACACACCTCCATTCGTTGACATCAAAAACAACCATTCTCTGACTTCACACAACTCCATTTTAACTTCACACACCTCCATTCTATGAGTTCACACACCTCCATTTTATGACTTCACACACCTCCATTCTATGACTTCACACACCTCCATTCTGTGACTTCACACACCTCCATTCTATGACTTCACAAACCTCCATTCTGAGTTCACAGACCTCCATTCTATGACTTCACACACTTCCATTCTATGACTTCACTCACCTCCATTCTGACTTCACACACCTCCATTCTGACTTCACACACCTCAATTCTATGACTTCACACACCTCCATTCAATGATTTCACACACTTCCATTCTATGACTTCACACACCTCCATTCTGTGGCTTCACACACCTACTTTCTGAGTTCACACACCTCCATTCTGTGACTTCACACACCTCCATTCTGTGATTTCACACACCTCCATTCGTTGACATCAAAAAACACCATTCTATGACTTCACACAACTCCATTTTGACTTCACACACCTCCATTCTATGAGTTCACACACCTCCATTTTATGACTTCACACACCTCCATTCTATGACTTCACACACCTCAATTCTATGACTTCACACACCTCCATTCTATGACTTCACACACCTCCATTCTGTGACTTCACACACCTCCACTCTATGACTTCAAACACCTTCATTCTTACTTCACAAACATTCATTCTGTGACTTCACACACCTCCTTCTGTGACTTCACACACCTCAATTCTGTGACTTCACCCACCTCCATTCTGACTTCACATACCTCCATTCTATGATTTCTCACACCTCCATTCTATGACTTCACACACTCCATTCTGTGACTTCACACACCACATTTTTGACTTCACACACCTCCATTCTGTGACTTCACACACCTCCATTCTGTGACTTCACACACCTCTATTGTTTCACTTCACACACCTCCATTCTTTGACTTCACACACCTAATTCCATGACTTCACACCCCTACATTCTATGAGTTCACACACCTCCATTCTCTGAGTTCACACACCTCCAATTTGACTTCACACACCTCCATTCTATGACTTCACACAACTTCATTCTTACTTCAGAAACATCCATTCTCTGACTTCACACACCTCCATTCTATGACTTCACAAACCTCCATTCTGTGACTTCATACACCTCCATTCTGAGTTCACACACCTCCATTCTGTGACTTCACACACCTCCATTCGTTGACATCAAAAACCAACATTCTATGACTTCACACAACTCCATTTTAACTTCACTCACCTCCATTCTATGAGTTCACACACCTCCATTTTATGACTTCACTCACCTCCATTCTGACTTCACACACCTCCATTCTGACTTCAAACACCTCAATTCTGTGACTTCACACACCTCCAATCAATGATTTCACACACTTCCATTCTATGACTTCACACACCTCCATTCTGTGGCTTCACACACCTACATTCTGAGTTCACACACCTCCATTCTGTGACTTCACACACGTCCATTCTGTGATTTCACACACCTCCAATCTGACTTCACACACCTCCATTCTATGACTTCACACGCCTCCATTCGTTGACATCAAAAAACACCATTCTATGACTTCACACAACTCATTTTTGACTTCACACACCTCCATTCTATGAGTTCATACACCTCCATTTTATGACTTCACACACCTCCATTCTATGACTTCACACACCTCCATTCTGTGACTTCACACGCCTCCACTGTATGACTTCAAACACCTTCATTCTTACTTCACAAACATCCATTCTATGACTTCACACACATCTATTCTGTGACTTCACACACCTTTATTCTGACTTCACACACCTTCATTTTATGACTTCACACACCTACATTCTGTGACTTCTCACACCTCCATTCTATGACTTCACACTTTTCCATTGTGACGTGACACACCTCCATTCTGACTTCAAAAACATTCATTCTATGATTTCACACACCTCCATTCTATGACATCCCACACCTCCATTCTGTGACTTCTCACACCTCCATTATATGACTTCACACTCTTCCATTGTGACGTGACACACCTCCATTCTGACTTCACACACCTTCATTCTATGATTTCACACACCTCCATTCTATGACTTCACACACCTCCATTCTGTGACTTCACACACCTCCATTCTGTCTTCACACCCCTCCATTCTGACTTCACACACCTCCATTCTGACTTCACACAGCTCCATTCTATGAATCCACACACCTCCATTCTGTGACTTCACACACCACCTTTTTGACTTCACACACTTCCATTCTCTGACTTCACACACCTCCATTCTGTGACTTCACACACCTCCGTTTTGACATCACACACTTCCAATCTGTGCCTTCACACACCTCCATTCTTACTTCAGAAAAATCCGTTCTCTTACTTCACACACCTCCATTCCATGACTTCACAAACCTCCATTCTGTGGCTTCACACACCTACATTCTGAGTTCACACACCTCCATTCTGTGGCTTCACACACCTCCATTCTGTGATTTCACACACCTCCAATCTGACTTCACACACCTCCATTCTGTGACTTCACACACCACCTTTTCACTTCACACACCTCCATTCTGTGACTTCACTCACCTCCATTCTGTGACTTCACACACCTCCTTTTTGACTTCACACACTTCCGTTCTGTGACATCACACACCTCCATTCTGTGACTTCACACACCTCTATTGTTTCACTTCACACACCTCCATTCTTTGACTTCACACACCTCCATGCCATGACTTCAAACACCTCCATTCTATGAGTTCACACACCTCCATTCTATGAGTTCACACACCTCCAATTTGACTTCACACACCTCCATTCTATGGCTTCACACACCTTCATTCTTACTTCAGAAACATCCATTCTCTGACTTCACACACCTCCATTCTATGACTTCACAAACCTCCATTCTGTGACTTCACACACCTCCATTCTGAATTCACACACCTCCATTCTGTGATTTCACACACCTCCATTCTTCCTTCACACACCTCCATTCTATGACTTCTCACACTTCCATTCTATGACTTCACACACCTCCATTCTGTGGCTTCACACACCTCCATTCTGAGTTCACACACCTCCATTCTGTAACTTCACACACCTCCATTCTGTGACTTCACACACCTCCATTCTGTGACTTCACACACCTCGATCCTATGATTTCACACACCTCCATTCTATGAATTCACACACCTCCATTCTGTGATTTCACCCACCTCCATTCTATGACTTCACACACCTCCATTCTGTGACTTCACACACCTCCGTTTTGACTTCACACACTTCCATTCTGTGACTTCACAAACCTCCATTCTGTGACTTCACACACCTCTATTGTTTCACTTCACACACCTCCATACTTTGACTTCACACACCTCCATTCCATGACTTCACACACCGCATTTCTGAGTTGACACACCTCCATTCTGTGATTTCACACACCTCCATTCTGACTTCACACACCTCCATTCTATGACTTCACACACCTCCATTCGTTGACATCAAAAACAACCATTCTCTGACTTCACACAACTCCATTGTGACTTCACACAACTCCATTCTATGAATTCACACACCTCCATTTTATGACTTCACACACCTCCATTCTATGACTTCACACACCTCCATTCTGTGACTTCACACACCTCCATTCTATGACTTCACAAACCTCCATTCTGAGTTCACAGACCTCCATTCTATGACTTCACACACTTCCATTCTATGACTTCACTCACCTCCATTCTGACTTCACACACCTCCATTCTGACTTCACACACCTCAATTCTATGACTTCACACACCTCCATTCAATGATTTCACACACTTCCATTCTATGACTTCACACACCTCCATTCTGTGGCTTCACACACCTACTTTCTGAGTTCACACACCTCCATTCTGTGACTTCACACACCTCCATTCTGTGATTTCACACACCTCCATTCGTTGACATCAAAAAGCACCATTCTATGACTTCACCCAACTCCATTTTGACTTCACACACCTCCATTCTATGAGTTCACACACCTCCATTTTATGACTTCACACACCTCCATTCTATGACTTCACACACCTCAATTCTATGACTTCACACACCTCCATTCTATGACTTCACACACCTCCATTCTGTGACTTCACACACCTCCACTGTATGACTTCAAACACCTTCATTCTTACTTCACAAACATTCATTCTGTGACTTCACACACCTCCATTCTGTGACTTCACACACCTCAATTCTGTGACTTCACCCACCTCCATTCTGACTTCACATACCTCCATTCTATGATTTCACACACCTCCATTCTATGACTTCACACACTCCATTCTGTGACTTCACACACCACATTTTTGACTTCACACACCTCCATTCTGTGACTTCACACACCTCCATTCTGTGACTTCACACACCTCTATTGTTTCACTTCACACACCTCCATTCTTTGACTTCACACACCTAATTCCATGACTTCACACCCCTACATTCTATGAGTTCACACACCTCCATTCTATGAGTTCACACACCTCCAATTTGACTTCACACACCTCCATTCTATGACTTCACACACCTTCATTCTTACTTCAGAAACATCCATTCTCTGACTTCACACACCTCCATTCTATGACTTCACAAACCTCCATTCTGTGACTTCACACACCTCCATTCTGAGTTCACACACCTCCATTCTGTGACTTCACACACCTTCATTCGTTGACATCAAAAACCAACATTCTATGACTTCACACAACTCCATTTTAACTTCACTCACCTCCATTCTATGAGTTCACACACCTCCATTTTATGACTTCACTCACCTCCATTCTGACTTCACACACCTCCATTCTGACTTCAAACACCTCAATTCTGTGACTTCACACACCTCCAATCAATGATTTCACACACTTCCATTCTATGACTTCACACACCTCCATTCTGTGGCTTCACACACCTACATTCTGAGTTCACACACCTCCATTCTGTGACTTCACACACCTCCATTCTGTGATTTCACACACCTCCAATCTGACTTCACACACCTCCATTCTATGACTTCACACGCCTCCATTCGTTGATATCAAAAAACACCATTCTATGACTTCACACAACTCCTTTTTGACTTCACACACCTCCATTCTATGAGTTCATACACCTCCATTTTATGACTTCACACACCTCCATTCTATGACTTCACACACCTCCATTCTGTGACTTCACACACCTCCACTGTATGACTTCAAACACCTTCATTCTTACTTCACAAACATCCATTCTATGACTTCACACACATCCATTCTGTGACTTCACACACCTTCATTCTGACTTCACACACCTTCATTTTATGACTTCACACACCTACATTCTGTGTCTTCTCACACCTCCATTCTATGACTTCACACTTTTCCATTGTGACGTGACACACCTCCATTCTGACTTCAAACACCTTCATTCTATGATTTCACACACCTCCATTCTATGACATCCCACACCTCCTTTCTGTGACTTCTCACACCTCCATTATATGACTTCACACTCTTCCATTGTGACGTGACACACCTCCATTCTGACTTCACACACCTTCATTCTATGATTTCACACACCTCCATTCTATGACTTCACACACCTCCATTCTGTGACTTCACACACCTCCATTCTGTCTTCACACCCCTCCATTCTGACTTCACACACCTCCATTCTGACTTCACACAGCTCCATTCTATGAATCCACACACCTCCATTCTGTGACTTCACACACCACCTTTTTGACTTCACACACTTCCATTCTCTGACTTCACACACCTCCATTCTGTGACTTCACACACCTCCGTTTGACATCACACACTTCCAATCTGTGCTTTCACACACCTCCATTCTTACTTCAGAAACATCCGTTCTCTTACTTCACACACCTCCATTCCATGACTTCACAAACCTCCATTCTGTGGCTTCACACACCTACATTCTGAGTTCACACACCTCCATTCTGTGGCTTCACACACCTCCATTCTGTGATTTCACACACCTCCAATCTGACTTCACACACCTCCATTCTGTGACTTCACACACCACCTTTTCACTTCACACACCTCCATTCTGTGACTTCACTCACCTCCATTCTGTGACTTCACACACCTACATTTTGTGACTCCACACACCTAATTTCTATGACTTCACACACCTCCATTGTGACTTCACACACCTCCATTCTATGACTTCACACACCTCCGTTCTGACTTCACACAGCTCCATTCTGTGAATTCACACACCTCCATTCTGTGACTTCACACACCACCTTTTTGACTTCACACACCTCCATTCTGTGACTTCACACACCTCCATTCTGTGACTTCACACACCTCCGTTTTGCCTTCACACTTCCAATCTGTGACTTCACACACCTCCATTCTGTGACTTCACACACCTCTATTGTTTCACTTCACACACCTCCATTCTTTGACTTCACACACCGCCATTCCATGACTTCACAAGCCTCCATTCTATGAGTTCACACACCTCGAATTGGACTTCACACATCTCCATTCTATGACTTCACACACCTTCATTCTTACTTCAGAAACATCCATTCTCTGACTTCACACACCTCCATTCTATGACTTCACAAACCTCCATTCTGTGACTTCACACACGTCCATTCTGAGTTCACACACCTCCTTTCTATGACTTCACACACTTCCATTCTATGACTTCACACACCTCCATGCTGTGGCTTCACACACCTACATTCTGAGTTCACACACCTCCATTCTGTGACTTCACACACCTCCATTCTGTGACTTCACACACCTCCATTCTGTGACTTCACACACCTCGATCCTATGACTTCACACACCTCCATTCTATGAATTAACACACCTCCATTCTGTGAGTTCACAAACCTCCATTCTATGACTTCACATACCTCCATTCTGTGACTTCACACACCTCCATTCTGAGTTCACACACCTCCATTATATGACTTCACAAACCTCCATTCTGAGTTCACAGACCTCCATTCTATAACTTCACACACCTCCATTCTATGACTCTCACTCACCTCCATTCTGACTTCACACACCTCCATTCTGACTTCACACACCTCCATTCTGTAGCTTCACACACCTACATTCTGAGTTTACACACCTCCATTCTGTCACTTCTCACACCTCCATTCTGTGATTTCACACACATCCATTCGTTGACATCAAAAAACACCATTCTATGACTTCACACAACTCCATTTTGACTTCACACACCTCCATTCTATGAGTTCACATAGCTCCTTTTATGACTTCACACACCTCTATTCTATGACTTCACACACCTCCATTCTGTGATTTCACACACCTCCATTCTATGACTTCACACACCTCCATTCTGTGACTTCACACACCTCCACTCTATGACTTCAAACACTTTCATTCTTACTTCACAAACATCCATTCTGTGACTTCACACACCACAATTCTGTGATTTCACACACCTTCATTCTGACTTCACACCCCTCCATTCAGTGACTTCACACACCTCAATTCTGTGACTTCACACACCTCCATTCTGACTTCACACACCTCCATTCTATGACTTCACACACCTCCATTCTATGACTTCACACACCTCCATTTTGTGACTTCACACACCTTATTTCTATGACTTCACACACCTCCATTGTGACTTCAAACACCTCCATTCTATGACTTCACACACCTCCGTTCTGACTTCACACAGCTCCATTCTGTGAATTCACAGACCTCAATTCTGTGACTTCACACACCACCTTTTTGACTTCACACACCTCCATTCTGTGACTTCACGCACCTCCATTCTGTGACTTCACACACCTCCGTTTTGCCTTCACACTTCCAATCTGTGACTTCACACACCTCCATTCTGTGACTTCACACACCTCTATTGTTTCACTTCACAAACCTCCATTCTTTGACTTCACACACCTCCATTCCATGACTTCACAAGCCTCCATTCTATGAGTTCACACACCTCGAATTTGACTTCACACATCTCCATTCTATGACTTCACACACCTTCATTCTTACTTCAGAAACATCCATTCTCTGACTTCACACACCTCCATTCTATGACTTCACAAACCTCCATTCTGTGACTTCACACACGTCCATTCTGAGTTCACACACCTCCTTTCTATGACTTCACACACTTCCATTCTATGACTTCACAAACCTCCATTCTGTGGCTTCACACACCTACATTCTGAGTTCACACACCTCCATTCTGTGACTTCACACACCTCCATTCTGAGACTTCACACACCTCCATTCTGTGACTTCACACACCTCGATCCTATGACTTCACAAACCTCCATTCTATGAATTAACACACCTCCATTCTGTGAGTTCACAAAGCTCCATTCTATGACTTCACAAATCTCCATTCTGTGACTTCACACACCTCCATTCTGCGTTCACACACCTCCATTATATGACTTCACAAACCTCCATTCTGAGTTCACAGACCTCCATTCTATAACTTCACACACCTCCATTCTATGACTTCACTCACCTCCATTCTGACTTCACACACCTCCATTCTGACTTAACACACCTCTATTCTGTGACTTCACACACCGCCATTCTATGATTTCACACACTTCCATTGTATGACTTCACACACCTCCATTCTGTGGCTTCACACACCTACATTCTGAGTTTACACACCTCCATTCTGTCACTTCACACACCTCCATTCTATGACTTCACACACCTCCATTCTGTGACTTCACACACCTCCATTCTGTCTTCACACCCCTCCATTCTGACTTCACACACCTCCATTCTGACTTCACACAGCTCCATTCTATGAATCCACACACCTCCATTCTGTGACTTCACACACCACCTTTTTGACTTCACACACTTCCATTCTCTGACTTCACACACCTCCATTCTGTGACTTCACACACCTCCGTTTTGACATCACACACTTCCAATCTGTGCTTTCACACACCTCCATTCTTACTTCAGAAACATCCGTTCTCTTACTTCACACACCTCCATTCCATGACTTCACAAACCTCCATTCTGTGGCTTCACACACCTACATTCTGAGTTCACACACCTCCATTCTGTGGCTTCACACACCTCCATTCTGTGATTTCACACACCTCCAATCTGACTTCACACACCTCAATTCTGTGACTTCACACACCACCTTTTCACTTCACACACCTCCATTCTGTGACTTCACTCACCTCCATTCTGTGACTTCACACACCTACATTTTGTGACTCCACACACCTAATTTCTATGACTTCACACACCTCCATTGTGACTTCACACACCTCCATTCTATGACTTCACACACCTCCGTTCTGACTTCACACAGCTCCATTCTGTGAATTCACACACCTCCATTCTGTGACTTCACACACCACCTTTTTGACTTCACACACCTCCATTCTGTGACTTCACACACCTCCATTCTGTGACTTCACACACCTCCGTTTTGCCTTCACACTTCCAATCTGTGACTTCACACACCTCCATTCTGTGACTTCACACACCTCTATTGTTTCACTTCACACACCTCCATTCGTTGACTTCACACACCGCCATTCCATGACTTCACAAGCCTCCATTCTATGAGTTCACACACCTCGAATTTGACTTCACACATCTCCATTCTATGACTTCACACACCTTCATTCTTACTTCAGAAACATCCATTCTCTGACTTCACACACCTCCATTCTATGACTTCACAAACCTCCATTCTGTGACTTCACACACTTCCATTCTGAGTTCACACACCTCCTTTCTATGACTTCACACACTTCCATTCTATGACTTCACACACCTCCATGCTGTGGCTTCACACACCTACATTCTGAGTTCACACACCTCCATTCTGTGACTTCACACACCTCCATTCTGTGACTTCACACACCTCCATTCTGTGACTTCACACACCTCGATCCTATGACTTCACACACCTCCATTCTATGAATTAACACACCTCCATTCTGTGAGTTCACAAACCTCCATTCTATGACTTCACATACCTCCATTCTGTGACTTCACACACCTCCATTCTGAGTTCACACACCTCCATTTTATGACTTCACAAACCTCCATTCTGAGTTCACAGACCTCCATTCTATAACTTCACAACACCTCCATTCTATGACTTCACTCACCTCCATTCTGACTTCACACACCTCCATTCTGACTTCACACACCTCCATTCTGTAGCTTCACACACCTACATTCTGAGTTTACACACCTCCATTCTGTCACTTCACACACCTCCATTCTGTGATTTCACACACATCCATTCGTTGACATCAAAAAACACCATTCTATGACTTCACACAACTCCATTTTGACTTCACACACCTCCATTCTATGAGTTCACACAGCTCCTTTTATGACTTCACACACCTCCATTCTATGACTTCACACACCTCCATTCTGTGATTTCACACACCTCCCATCTGACTTCACACACCTCCATTCTGTGGACTTCACACAACTCCACTCTATGACTTCAAACACCTTCATTCTTACTTCCCAATCATCCATTCTGTGACTTCACACACCTCCATTCTGTGACTTCACACACCTTCATTCTGACTTCACACACCTCCATTCTGTGACTTCACACACCTCAATTCTGTGACTTCACACTCCTCCATTCTGACTTCACACACCTCCACTCTATGATTTCACACTCCTCCATTCTGTGACTTCACACACCTCCATTCTGTTACTTCACACACCACCTTTTTGACTTCACACACCTCCATTCTGTGACTTCACACACCTCCATTCTGTGACTTCACACACCTCCTTTTTGACTTCACACACTTCCATTCTGTGACTTCACACACCTCCATTCTGTGACTTCACACACCTCTATTGTCTCACTTCACACACCTCCAATCTTTGACTTCACACACCTCCATTCCATGACTTCACACACCTCCATTCTATGAGTTCACACACCTCCATTCTATGAGTTCACACACCTCCAATTTGACTTCACACACCTCCATTCTATGACTTAACACACCTTCATTCTTACTTCAGAAACATCCATTCTCTGACTTCACACACCTCCATTCTATGACTTCACAAACCTCTATTCTGTGACTTCACACAACTCCATTCTGAATTCACACCCCTCCATTCTGTGGCTTCACACACCTCCATTCTGAGTTCACACACCTCCATTCTGTGACTTCACACACCTCCATTCTGTGACTTCACATACCTCCATTCTGTGACTTCACACACCTCGATCCTATGACTTCACACATCTCCATTCTATGAATTCACACACCTCCATTCTGTGATTTCACCCACCTCCATTCTATGACTTCACACACCTCCATTCTGTGACTTCACACACCTCCGTTTTGACTTCACACACTTCCATTCTGTGACTTCACAAACCTCCATTCTGTGACTTCACACACCTCTATTGTTTCACTTCACACACCTCCATTATTTGACTTCACACACCTCCATTCCATGACTTCACACACCTCCATTCTATGAGTTCATACACCTCCATTCTATGAGTTCACACACCTCCAATTTGACTTCACACACCTCCATTCTATGACTTCACACACCTTCATTCTTAGTTCAGAAACATCCATTCTCTGACTTCACACACCTCCATTGTATGACTTCACAAACCTCCATTCTGTGACTTCACACACCTCCATTCTGAGTTCACACACCTCCACTCTGTGACTTCACACACCTCCATTCGTTGACATCAAAAACCACCGTTCTATGACTTCACACAACACCATTTTAACTTCACACACCTCCATTCCATGAGTTCATACACCTCCATTTTATGACTTCACACACCTCCATTCTATGACTTCACACACCTCAATTCTATGACTTCACACACCTCCATTCTATGACTTCACACACCTCCATTCTGTGACTTCACACACCTCCACTCTATGACTTCAAACACCTTCATTCTTACTTCACAAACATCCATTCTGTGACTTCACACACCACAATTCTGTGATTTCACACACCTTCATTCTGACTTCACACCCCTCCATTCTGTGACTTCACACACCTCAATTCTGTGACTTCACACACCTCCATTCTGACTTCACACACCTCCATTCTATGACTTCACACACCTCCATTCTATGACTTCACACACCTCCATTTTGTGACTTCACACACCTTATTTCTATGACTTCACACACCTCCATTGTGACTTCAAACACCTCCATTCTATGACTTCACACACCTCCGTTCTGACTTCACACAGCTCCATTCTGTGAATTCACAGACCACCATTCTGTGACTTCACACACCACCTTTTTGACTTCACACACCTCCATTCTGTGACTTCACACACCTCCATTCTGTGACTTCACACACCTCCGTTTTGCCTTCACACTTCCAATCTGTGACTTCACACACCTCCATTCTGTGACTTCACACACCTCTATTGTTTCACTTCACACACCTCCATTCTTTGACTTCACACACCTCCATTCCATGACTTCACAAGCCTCCATTCTATGAGTTCAGACACCTCGAATTTGACTTCACACATCTCCATTCTATGACTTCACACACCTTCATTCTTACTTCAGAAACATCCATTCTCTGACTTCACACACCTCCATTCTATGACTTCACAAACCTCCATTCTGTGACTTCACACACGTCCATTCTGAGTTCACACACCTCCTTTCTATGACTTCACACACTTCCATTCTATGACTTCAGAAACCTCCATTCTGTGGCTTCACACACCTACATTCTGAGTTCACACACCTCCATTCTGTGACTTCACACACCTCCATTCTGAGACTTCACACACCTCCATTCTGTGACTTCACACACCTCGATCCTATGACTTCACAAACCTCTATTCTATGAATTAACACACCTCCATTCTGTGAGTTCACAAACCTCCATTCTATGACTTCACAAACCTCCATTCTGTGACTTCACACACCTCCATTCTGAGTTCACACACCTCCATTATATGAGTTCACAAACCTCCATTCTGAGTTCACAGACCTCCATTCTATAACTTCACACACCTCCATTCTATGACTTCACTCACCTCCATTCTGACTTCACACACCTCCATTCTGACTTCACACACCTCTATTCTGTGACTTCACACACCTCCATTCTATGATTTCACACACTTCCATTGTATGACTTCACACACCTCCATTCTGTGGCTTCACACACCTACATTCTGAGTTTACACACCTCCATTCTGTCACTTCACACACCTCCATTCTGTGATTTCACACACATCCATTCGTTGACATCAAAAAACACCATTCTATGACTTCACACAACTCCATTTTGACTTCACACACCTCCATTCTATTACTTAACACACCTCCTTTTATGACTTCACACACCTCCATTCTATGACTTCACACACCTCCATTCTGTGATTTCACACACCTCCCATCTGACTTCACACACCTCCATTCTGTGACTTCACACAACTCCACTCTATGACTTCAAACACCTTCATTCTTACTTCCCAAACATCCATTCTGTGACTACACACACCTCCATTCTGTGACTTCACACACCTTCATTCTGACTTCACACACTTCCATTCTGTGACTTCACACACCTCCATTCTGTGACTTCACACACCTCTATTGTTTCACTTCACACACCTCAAATCTTTGACTTCACACACCTCCATTCCATGACTTCACATACCTCCATTCTATGATTTCACACACCTCCATTCTATGAATTCACACACCTCCAATTTGACTTCACACACCTCCATTCTATGACTTCACACACCTTCATTCTTACTTCAGAAACATCCATTCTCTGACTTCACACACCTCCATTCTATGACTTCACAAACCTCCATTCTGTGACTTCACACACCTCCATTCTGAATTCACACACCTCCATTCTGTGACTTCACACACCTCCATTCTTCCTTCACACACCTCCATTCTATGACTTCACACACTTCCATTCTATGACTTCACACACCTCCATTCTGTGGCTTCACACACCTCCATTCTGAGTTCACACACCTCCATACTGTGACTTCACACACCTCCATTCTGTGACTTCACACACCTCCATTCTGTGACTTCACACACCTCGATCCTGTGACTTCACACACCTCCATTCTATGAATTGACACACCTCCATTCTGTGATTTCACCCACCTCCATTCTATGACTTCACACACCTCCATTCTGTGACTTCACACCCCTCCATTCTGCGTTCACACACCTCCATTCTATGACTTCACAAACCCCCATTCTGAGTTCAAAGACCTCCATTCTATGACTTCACACACTTCCATTCTATGACTTCACTCACCTCCATTCTGACTTCACACACCTCAATTCTGACTTCACACACCTCAATTCTTTGACTTCACACACCTTCATCCTATGATTTCACAAACTTCCATTCTATGACTTCACACACCTCCATTCTATGACTTCACACACCTCATTTCTGAGTTGACACACCTCCATTCTGTGATTTCACACACCTCCACTCTGACTTCACACACCTCCATTCTATGACTTCACACACCTCCATTCGTTGACATCAAAAACAACCATTCTCTGACTTCACACAACTCCATTGTGACTTCACACAACTCCATTCTATGAATTCACACACCTCCATTTTATGACTTCACACACCTCCATTCTATGACTTCACACACCTCCATTCTGTGACTTCACACACCTCCATTCTATGACTTCACAAACCTCCATTCTGAGTTCACAGACCTCCATTCTATGACTTCACACCCCTCCATTCTATGACTTCACTCACCTCCATTCTGACTTCACACACCTCCATTCTGACTTCACACACCTCAATTCTGTGACTTCACACACCTCCATTCAATGATTTCACACACTTCCACTCTATGACTTCACACACCTCCATTCTATGACTTCACACCCCTCCATTCTATGACTTCACTCACCTCCATTCTGACTTCACACACCTCCATTCTGACTTCACACACCTCAATTCTGTGACTTCACACACCTCCATTCAATGATTTCACACACTTCCACTCTATGACTTCACACACCTCCATTCTGTGACTTCACACACCTCGATCCTATGACTTCACACACCTCCATTCTGACTTCACACACCTCCATTCTGTGATTTCACACACCTCCAGTCTGACTTCACACACCTCCATTCTATGACTTCACACACCTCCATTCGTTGACATGAAAAAACACCAGTCTATGACTTCACACAACTCCATTTTGACTTCACACACCTCCATTCTATGAGTTCACACACCTCCAGTTTATGACTTCACACACCTCCATTCTATGACTTCACACACCTCAATTCTATGACTTCACACATCTCCATTCTATGACTTCACACACCTCCATTCTGTGACTTCACACACCTCAATTCTGTGACTTCACCCACCTCCATTCTGACTTCACATACCTCCATTCTATGATTTCACACACCTCCATTCTATGACTTCACACACTCCATTCTGTGACTTCACACACCACCTTTTTGACTTCACACACCTCCATTCTGTGACTTCACACACCTCCATTCTGTGACTTCACACACCTCCGTTTTGACTTCACACACTTCCATTCTGTGACTTCACACACCTCCATTCTGTGACTTCACACACCTCTATTGTTTCACTTCACACACCTCCATTCTTTGACTTCACACACCTAATTTCATGACTTCACACCCCTACATTCTATGATTTCACACACCTCCATTCTATGAGTTCACACACATCCAATTTGACTTCACACACCTCCATTCTATGACTTCACACACCTTCATTCTTACTTCAGAAACATCCATTCTCTGACTTCACACACCTCCATTCTATGACTTCACAAACCTCCATTCTGTGACTTCACACACCTCCATTCTGAGTTCACACACCTCCATTCTGTGACTTCACACAACTCCATTCGTTGACATCAAAAACCACCATTCTATGACTTCACACAACTCCATTTTGACTTCACACACCTCCGTTCTATGAGTTCACACACCTCCATTTTATGACTTCACACACCTCCATTCTATGACTTCACACACCTCAATTCTATGACTTCACACACCTCCATTCTATGACTTCACACACCTCCATTCTGTGACTTCACACACCTCCACTCTCTGACTTCACACACCTCCATTCTGTGACTTCACAAACCTCCGTTTTCCCTTCACACACTTCCAATCTCTGACTTCACACACCTCCATTCTGTGACTTCACAAACCTCCATTCTGTGACTTCACACACCTCCATTCTGAGTTCACACACCTCCTTTCTATGACTTCACACACTTCCATTCTATGACTTCACACACCTCCATTCTGTGGCTTCACACACCTACATTCTGAGTTCACACACCTCTATTCTGTGACTTCACACACCTCCATTCTGTGACTTCACACACCTCCATTCTATGACTTCACACACCTCCACTCTGAGTTCACACACCTCCATTCTATGACTTCACAAATCTCCATTCTGAGTTCACAGACCTCCATTCTATGACTTCACACACCTCCATCTATGACTTCACTCACCTCCATTCTGACTTCACATACCTCCATTCTGACTTCACACACCTTAATTCTGTGACTTCACACACCTCCATTCTATGATTTCACACATTTCCATTCTATGACTTCACACACCTCCATTCTGTGGCTTCACACACCTCCAATCTGACTTCACACACATCCATTCTGTGACTTCACACACCACCTTTTTGACTTCACACACCTCCATTCTGTGACTTCACACACCTCCATTCTGTGACTTCACACACCTCCTTTTTGACTTCACACACTTCCATTCTGTGACTTCACACACCTCCATTCTGTGACTTCACACACCTCTATTGTTTCACTTCACACACCTCCATTCTTTGACTTCACAAACCTCCATTCCATGACTTCACACACCTCCATTCTATGAGTTCACACACCTCCATTCTATGAGTTCACACACCTCCAATTTGACTTCACACACCTCCATTCTATGACTTCACACACCTTCATTCTTACTTCAGAAACATCCATTCTCTGACTTCACACACCTCCCTTCTATGACTTCACAAACCTCCATTCTGTGACTTCTCACACCTCCATTGTGAATTCACACACCTCCATTCTGTGACTTCACACACCTCCATTCTTCCTTCACACACCTCCATTCTATGACTTCACACACTTCCATTCTATGACTTCACACACCTCCGTTCTGTGGCTTCACACACCTCCATTCTGAGTTCACACACCTCCATTCTGTGACTTCACACACCTCCATTCTGAGTGCACACACCTCCATTCTGTGACTTCACACACCTCCATTCTGACTTCACACACCTTCATTTTATGACTTCACACACCTCCATTCTGTGAGTTCTCACACCTCCATTCTATGACTTCACACTCTTCCATTGTGACGTCACACAACTCCATTCTATGAGTTCACACATCTCCATTCTGTGATTTCACACACCTCCATTCTGACTTCAAACACCTCCATTCTATGACATCACAGACCTCGAATCTCTGACTTCACTCACCTCCACTCTATGACTTCACACTCCTCCATTCTATGACTTCCCACACCTCCTTTCTATGACTTCACCCACCTCAGTCTATGACTTCACACACCTCCATTCTATGACTTCACACACCTCCATTCTGTGACTTCACACACCTCCCCTGTATGACTTCAAACACCTTCATTCTTACTTCACAAACATCCATTCTGTGACTTCACACACCTCCATTCTGTGACTTCACACACCTCCGTTTTGACTTCACACACTTCCATTCTGTGACTTCACACACCTCCATTCTGTGACTTCACACACCTCTATTGTTTCACTTCACACACCTCCATTCTTTGACTTCACACACCTCCATTCCATGACTTCACACACCTCCATTCTATGACTTCACACAACTTCATTCTTACTTCAGAAACATCCATTCTCTGACTTCACACACCTCCATTCTATGACTTCACAAACCTCCATTCTGTGACTTCACACACCTCCATTCTATGACTTCACACACCTCCGTTCTGTGACTTCACACACCTCCATTTGTTGACATCAAAAACCACCATTCTATGACTTCACACAACTCCATTTTAACTTCAAACACCTGCATTCTATGAGTTCACACACCTCCATTTTATGACTTCACACACCTCCATTCTATGACTTCACACACCACAATTCTATGACTTCACACACCTACATTCTATGACTTCACACACCTCCATTCTGTGACTTCACAAACCTCCACTCTATGACTTCAAACACCTTTATTCTTACTTCACAAACATCCATTCTGTGACTTCACACACCTCCATTCTGTGACTTCACACACCTTCATTCTGACTTCACACCCCTCCATTCAGTGAATTCACACACCCCAATTCTGTGACTTCTCACACCTCCATTCTGACTTCACACACCTCCATTCTATGACTTCACACACCTCCATTCTTTGACTTCACACACCTCCATTTTGTGACTTCACACACCTAAATTCTGTGACTTCACACACCTCCATTGTGACTTCACACACCTCCATTCTATGACTTCACACACCTTCGTTCTGACTTCACACAGCTCCATTCTGTGACTTCACAAAACTCCATTCTGTGATTTCACACACCTCCATACTATGACTTCACACACCTCCATCTATGACTTCACACACCTCCATTCTGAGTTCACACACCTCCATTCTGTGACTTCACACACCTCCATTCTGACTTTACACACCTTCATTTTATGACTTCACACACCTCCATTCTGTGAGTTCTCACACCTCCATTCTATGACTTCACACTCTTCCATTGTGACGTCACACAACTCCATTCTATGAGTTCACACATCTCCATTCTATGATTTCACACACCTCCATTCTGATTCCAAACACCTCCATTCTATGACATCACAGACCTCGAATCTGTGACTTCACTCACCTCCACTCTATGACTTCACACTCCTCCATTCTATGACTTCCCACATCTCCTTTCTATGACTTCACCAACCTCAGTCTATGACTTCACACACCTCCATTCTGACTTCACACACCTCCATTCTGTGACTTCACACACCTCCATTCTATGACTTCACACACCTCCATTCTATGAATTCACACACCTCCATTCTATGACTTCACACACCTCCATACTGTGACTTCACACACCTCCATTCTATGACTTCAAACACCTTCATTCTTACTTCACTAACATCCATTCTGTGACTTCACACACCTCCTTTCTCTGACATCACACACCTTCATTCTGACTTCACACACCTCCATTCTCTGACTTCACACACCTCAATTCTGTGACGTGACACACCTCCATTCTGACTTCAAACACCTTCATTCTATGGTTTCACCCACCTCCATTCTATGACTTCACACACCTCCATTCTGTGACTTCACACACCTCCATTGTGACTTCACACCCCTCCATTCTGACTTCACACACCTCCATTCTGACTTCACACAGCTCCATTCTATGAATTCACACACCTCCATTCTCTGACTTCACACACCACCTTTTTGACTTCACAGACCTCCACTCTCTGACTTCACACACCTCCATTCTGTGACTTCACACACCTACATTCTGAGTTTACACACCTCCATTCTATGACTTCACACACCTCCATTCTTTGACTTCACACACACGTCCATTCTGTGACTTCACACACCTCCATTATGTGACTTCACAAACCTCGATCCTATGAATTCACACACCTCCATTCAATGAATGAACACACCTCCATTCTGTGATTTCACAAACATCCATTCTATGACTTCACACACCTCCATTCTGTGACTTCACACACCTCCATTCAGAGTTCACACACCTCCATTCTATGACTTCACAAACCTCCATTCTGAGTTCACAGATCTCCATTCTATGACTTCACACACCTCCATTCTATGACTTCACTCACCTCCATTCTGACTTCACACACCTCCATTCTGACTTCACACACCTTAATTCTGTGACTTCACACACCTCCATTCTATGATTTCACACACTTCCATTCTATGACTTCACACACCACCATTCTGTGGCTTCAGACACCTACATTCTGAGTTCACACACCTCCATTCTGTGACTTCACACACCTCCATTCTGTGAATTCACACACCTCCAATCTGACTTCACACACCTCCATTCTATGACTCCACACACCTCCATTCGTTGACATCAAAAAACACCATTCTATGACTTCACACAACTCCATTTTGACTTCACACACCTCCATTCTATGAGTTCACACACCTCCATTTTATGACTTCACACACCTCCATTCTATGACTTCACACACCTCAATTCTATGACTTCACACACCTCCATTCTACGACTTCACACACCTCCATTCTGTGACTTCACACAACTCCACTCTATGACTTCAAACACCTTCATTCTTATTTCACAAACATCCATTCTGTGACTTCACACACCTCCATTCTGTGACTTCCCACACCTTCATTCTGAATTCACACACCTCCATTCTGTGACTTCACACACCTCCATTCTATGACTTCACACACGTCCATTCTGTGACTTCACACACCACCTTTTTGACTTCACACACCTCCATTCTGTGACTTCACACACCTCCATTCTGTGACTTCACACACCTCCGTTTTGACTTCACACACTTCCATTCTCTGACTTCACACAGCTCCACTCTTTGACTTCACACACCTCCATTCTGTGACTTCACACACCTCCGTTTTGACTTCACACACTTCCATTCTGTGACTTCACACACCTCCATTCTATGACTTCACACACCTCATTTCTGAGTTGACACACCTCCATTCTGTGATTTCACACACTTCCAATCTGACTTCACACACCTCCATTCCATGACTTCACACACCTCCATTCGTTGACATCAAAAAACACCATTCTATGACTTCACACAACTCCATTTTGACTTCACACACCTGCATTCTATGACTTCACACACCTTCATTCTTACTTCAGAAACATCCATTCTCTGACTTCACACACCTCCATTCTATGACTTCACAAACCTCCATTCTGTGACTTCACACACCTCCATTCTGAGTTCACACACCTCCTTTCTGTGACTTCACACACTTCCATTCTATGACTTCACACACCTCGATCCTATGACTTCACACACCCCCATTCTATGAATTAACACACCTCCATTCCGTGAGTTCACATACCTCCATTCTATGACTTCACACACCTCCATTCTATGACTTCACACACCTCCATTCTGAGTTCACACACCTCCATTCTATGACTTCACAAATCTCCATTCTGAGTTCACAGACCTCCATTCTATGACTTCACACACCTCCATTCTATGACTTCACTCAACTCCATTCTGACTTCACACACCTCCATTCTGACTTCACACACATGAATTCTGTGCCTTCACACACCTCCATTCTATGATTTCACACACCTCCATTCTGTGGCTTCACACACCTACATTCTGAGTTTACACACCTCCATTCTGTGACTTCACACACCTCCACTCTGTGATTGCACACACCTCAAATCTGACTTCACACACCTCCATTCTATGACTTCACACACCTCCATTCGTTGACATCAAAAAAACACCATTCTATGACTTCACAAAACTCCATTTTTACTTCACACACCTCCATTCTATCAGTTCACACACCTCCATTTTATGACTTCACACACCTCCAATCTATGAATTCACACACCTCCATTCTGTGATTTCACACAACTCCAATCTGACTTCACACACCTCCATTCTGTGACTTCACACACCTCCACTCTATGACTTCAAACACCTTCATTCTTACTTCACAAACATCCATTCTGTGACTTCACACACGTCCATTCTGTGACTTCACACACCTTCATTCTGACTTCACACACCTCCATTCTGTGACTTCACACACCTCCATTCTGTGACTTCACACACCTCCATTCTGACTTCACACACCTCCATTCTATGATTTCACACACCTCCATTCTATGACTTCACACACCTCCATTCTGTGACTTCACACACCGCCTTTTTGACTTCACACACCTCCATTCTGTGACTTCAAACACCTCCATTCTGTGACTTCACACACTTCCGTTTTGACTTCACACACTTCCATTCTGTGACTTCACACACTTCCATTCTGTGACTTCACACACCTCTATTGTTTCACTTCACACACCTCCATTGTTTGACTTCACACACCTCCATTCCATGACTTCACACACCTCCATTCTATGAGTTCACACACCTCCATTCTATGAGTTCACACACCTCCAATTTGACTTCACACACCTCCATTCTATGACTTCACACACCTTCATTCTTACTTCAGAAACATCCATTCTCTGACTTCACACACCTCCATTCTATGACTTCACAAACCTCCATTCTGTGACTTCACACACCTCCATTCTGAATTCACACACCTCCATTCTGTGACTTCACACACCTCCATTCTTCCTTCACACACCTCCATTCTATGAACTCACACACCTCCATTTTATGACTTCACACACCTCCATTCTGTGACTTCACACACCTCCATTCTATGACTTCACACACCTCCACTCTGAGTTCACACACCTCCATTCTATGACTTCACAAATCTCCATTCTGAGTTCACAGACCTCCATTCTATGACTTCACACACCTCCATCTATGACTTCACTCACCTCCATTCTGACTTCACATACCTCCATTCTGACTTCACACACCTTAATTCTGTGACTTCACACACCTCCATTCTATGATTTCACACATTTCCATTCTATGACTTCACACACCTCCATTCTGTGGCTTCACACACCTCCAATCTGACTTCACACACATCCATTCTGTGACTTCACACACCACCTTTTTGACTTCACACACCTCCATTCTGTGACTTCACACACCTCCATTCTGTGACTTCACACACCTCCTTTTTGACTTCACACACTTCCATTCTGTGACTTCACACACCTCCATTCTGTGACTTCACACACCTCTATTGTTTCACTTCACACACCTCCATTCTTTGACTTCACAAACCTCCATTCCATGACTTCACACACCTCCATTCTATGAGTTCACACACCTCCATTCTATGAGTTCACACACCTCCAATTTGACTTCACACACCTCCATTCTATGACTTCACACACCTTCATTCTTACTTCAGAAACATCCATTCTCTGACTTCACACACCTCCCTTCTATGACTTCACAAACCTCCATTCTGTGACTTCTCACACCTCCATTGTGAATTCACACACCTCCATTCTGTGACTTCACACACCTCCATTCTTCCTTCACACACCTCCATTCTATGACTTCACACACTTCCATTCTGTGACTTCACACACCTCCGTTCTGTGGCTTCACACACCTCCATTCTGAGTTCACACACCTCCATTCTGTGACTTCACACACCTCCATTCTGAGTGCACACACCTCCATTCTGTGACTTCACACACCTCCATTCTGACTTCACACACCTTCATTTTATGACTTCACACACCTCCATTCTGTGAGTTCTCACACCTCCATTCTATGACTTCACACTCTTCCATTGTGACGTCACACAACTCCATTCTATGAGTTCACACATCTCCATTCTGTGATTTCACACACCTCCATTCTGACTTCAAACACCTCCATTCTATGACATCACAGACCTCGAATCTCTGACTTCACTCACCTCCACTCTATGACTTCACACTCCTCCATTCTATGACTTCCCACACCTCCTTTCTATGACTTCACCCACCTCAGTCTATGACTTCACACACCTCCATTCTATGACTTCACACACCTCCATTCTGTGACTTCACACACCTCCCCTGTATGACTTCAAACACCTTCATTCTTACTTCACAAACATCCATTCTGTGACTTCACACACCTCCATTCTGTGACTTCACACACCTCCGTTTTGACTTCACACACTTCCATTCTGTGACTTCACACACCTCCATTCTGTGACTTCACACACCTCTATTGTTTCACTTCACACACCTCCATTCTTTGACTTCACACACCTCCATTCCATGACTTCACACACCTCCATTCTATGACTTCACACAACTTCATTCTTACTTCAGAAACATCCATTCTCTGACTTCACACACCTCCATTCTATGACTTCACAAACCTCCATTCTGTGACTTCACACACCTCCATTCTATGACTTCACACACCTCCGTTCTGTGACTTCACACACCTCCATTTGTTGACATCAAAAACCACCATTCTATGACTTCACACAACTCCATTTTAACTTCAAACACCTGCATTCTATGAGTTCACACACCTCCATTTTATGACTTCACACACCTCCATTCTATGACTTCACACACCACAATTCTATGACTTCACACACCTACATTCTATGACTTCACACACCTCCATTCTGTGACTTCACAAACCTCCACTCTATGACTTCAAACACCTTTATTCTTACTTCACAAACATCCATTCTGTGACTTCACACACCTCCATTCTGTGACTTCACACACCTTCATTCTGACTTCACACCCCTCCATTCAGTGAATTCACACACCCCAATTCTGTGACTTCTCACACCTCCATTCTGACTTCACACACCTCCATTCTATGACTTCACACACCTCCATTCTTTGACTTCACACACCTCCATTTTGTGACTTCACACACCTAAATTCTGTGACTTCACACACCTCCATTGTGACTTCACACACCTCCATTCTATGACTTCACACACCTTCGTTCTGACTTCACACAGCTCCATTCTGTGACTTCACAAAACTCCATTCTGTGATTTCACACACCTCCATACTATGACTTCACACACCTCCATCTATGACTTCACACACCTCCATTCTGAGTTCACACACCTCCATTCTGTGACTTCACACACCTCCATTCTGACTTTACACACCTTCATTTTATGACTTCACACACCTCCATTCTGTGAGTTCTCACACCTCCATTCTATGACTTCACACTCTTCCATTGTGACGTCACACAACTCCATTCTATGAGTTCACACATCTCCATTCTATGATTTCACACACCTCCATTCTGATTCCAAACACCTCCATTCTATGACATCACAGACCTCGAATCTGTGACTTCACTCACCTCCACTCTATGACTTCACACTCCTCCATTCTATGACTTCCCACATCTCCTTTCTATGACTTCACCAACCTCAGTCTATGACTTCACACACCTCCAATCTGACTTCACACACCTCCATTCTGTGACTTCACACACCTCCATTCTATGACTTCACACACCTCCATTCTATGAATTCACACACCTCCATTCTATGACTTCACACACCTCCATACTGTGACTTCACACACCTCCATTCTATGACTTCAAACACCTTCATTCTTACTTCACTAACATCCATTCTGTGACTTCACACACCTCCTTTCTCTGACATCACACACCTTCATTCTGACTTCACACACCTCCATTCTCTGACTTCACACACCTCAATTCTGTGACGTGACACACCTCCATTCTGACTTCAAACACCTTCATTCTATGGTTTCACCCACCTCCATTCTATGACTTCACACACCTCCATTCTGTGACTTCACACACCTCCATTGTGACTTCACACCCCTCCATTCTGACTTCACACACCTCCATTCTGACTTCACACAGCTCCATTCTATGAATTCACACACCTCCATTCTCTGACTTCACACACCACCTTTTTGACTTCACAGACCTCCACTCTCTGACTTCACACACCTCCATTCTGTGACTTCACACACCTACATTCTGAGTTTACACACCTCCATTCTATGACTTCACACACCTCCATTCTTTGACTTCACACACACGTCCATTCTGTGACTTCACACACCTCCATTATGTGACTTCACAAACCTCGATCCTATGAATTCACACACCTCCATTCAATGAATGAACACACCTCCATTCTGTGATTTCACAAACATCCATTCTATGACTTCACACACCTCCATTCTGTGACTTCACACACCTCCATTCAGAGTTCACACACCTCCATTCTATGACTTCACAAACCTCCATTCTGAGTTCACAGATCTCCATTCTATGACTTCACACACCTCCATTCTATGACTTCACTCACCTCCATTCTGACTTCACACACCTCCATTCTGACTTCACACACCTTAATTCTGTGACTTCACACACCTCCATTCTATGATTTCACACACTTCCATTCTATGACTTCACACACCACCATTCTGTGGCTTCAGACACCTACATTCTGAGTTCACACACCTCCATTCTGTGACTTCACACACCTCCATTCTGTGAATTCACACACCTCCAATCTGACTTCACACACCTCCATTCTATGACTCCACACACCTCCATTCGTTGACATCAAAAAACACCATTCTATGACTTCACACAACTCCATTTTGACTTCACACACCTCCATTCTATGAGTTCACACACCTCCATTTTATGACTTCACACACCTCCATTCTATGACTTCACACACCTCAATTCTATGACTTCACACACCTCCATTCTACGACTTCACACACCTCCATTCTGTGACTTCACACAACTCCACTCTATGACTTCAAACACCTTCATTCTTATTTCACAAACATCCATTCTGTGACTTCACACACCTCCATTCTGTGACTTCCCACACCTTCATTCTGAATTCACACACCTCCATTCTGTGACTTCACACACCTCCATTCTATGACTTCACACACGTCCATTCTGTGACTTCACACACCACCTTTTTGACTTCACACACCTCCATTCTGTGACTTCACACACCTCCATTCTGTGACTTCACACACCTCCGTTTTGACTTCACACACTTCCATTCTCTGACTTCACACAGCTCCACTCTTTGACTTCACACACCTCCATTCTGTGACTTCACACACCTCCGTTTTGACTTCACACACTTCCATTCTGTGACTTCACACACCTCCATTCTATGACTTCACACACCTCATTTCTGAGTTGACACACCTCCATTCTGTGATTTCACACACTTCCAATCTGACTTCACACACCTCCATTCCATGACTTCACACACCTCCATTCGTTGACATCAAAAAACACCATTCTATGACTTCACACAACTCCATTTTGACTTCACACACCTGCATTCTATGACTTCACACACCTTCATTCTTACTTCAGAAACATCCATTCTCTGACTTCACACACCTCCATTCTATGACTTCACAAACCTCCATTCTGTGACTTCACACACCTCCATTCTGAGTTCACACACCTCCTTTCTGTGACTTCACACACTTCCATTCTATGACTTCACACACCTCGATCCTATGACTTCACACACCCCCATTCTATGAATTAACACACCTCCATTCCGTGAGTTCACATACCTCCATTCTATGACTTCACACACCTCCATTCTATGACTTCACACACCTCCATTCTGAGTTCACACACCTCCATTCTATGACTTCACAAATCTCCATTCTGAGTTCACAGACCTCCATTCTATGACTTCACACACCTCCATTCTATGACTTCACTCAACTCCATTCTGACTTCACACACCTCCATTCTGACTTCACACACATGAATTCTGTGCCTTCACACACCTCCATTCTATGATTTCACACACCTCCATTCTGTGGCTTCACACACCTACATTCTGAGTTTACACACCTCCATTCTGTGACTTCACACACCTCCACTCTGTGATTGCACACACCTCAAATCTGACTTCACACACCTCCATTCTATGACTTCACACACCTCCATTCGTTGACATCAAAAAAACACCATTCTATGACTTCACAAAACTCCATTTTTACTTCACACACCTCCATTCTATCAGTTCACACACCTCCATTTTATGACTTCACACACCTCCAATCTATGAATTCACACACCTCCATTCTGTGATTTCACACAACTCCAATCTGACTTCACACACCTCCATTCTGTGACTTCACACACCTCCACTCTATGACTTCAAACACCTTCATTCTTACTTCACAAACATCCATTCTGTGACTTCACACACGTCCATTCTGTGACTTCACACACCTTCATTCTGACTTCACACACCTCCATTCTGTGACTTCACACACCTCCATTCTGTGACTTCACACACCTCCATTCTGACTTCACACACCTCCATTCTATGATTTCACACACCTCCATTCTATGACTTCACACACCTCCATTCTGTGACTTCACACACCGCCTTTTTGACTTCACACACCTCCATTCTGTGACTTCAAACACCTCCATTCTGTGACTTCACACACTTCCGTTTTGACTTCACACACTTCCATTCTGTGACTTCACACACTTCCATTCTGTGACTTCACACACCTCTATTGTTTCACTTCACACACCTCCATTGTTTGACTTCACACACCTCCATTCCATGACTTCACACACCTCCATTCTATGAGTTCACACACCTCCATTCTATGAGTTCACACACCTCCAATTTGACTTCACACACCTCCATTCTATGACTTCACACACCTTCATTCTTACTTCAGAAACATCCATTCTCTGACTTCACACACCTCCATTCTATGACTTCACAAACCTCCATTCTGTGACTTCACACACCTCCATTCTGAATTCACACACCTCCATTCTGTGACTTCACACACCTCCATTCTTCCTTCACACACCTCCATTCTATGAACTCACACACCTCCATTTTATGACTTCACACACCTCCATTCTGTGACTTCACACACCTCCATTCTATGACTTCACAAACCTCCATTCTGAGTTCACAGACCTCCATTCTATGACTTCACACACCTCCATTCTATGACTTCACTCACCTCCATTCTGAGTTCACACACCTCCATTCTGACTTCACACACCTCAATTCTGTGACTTCACACACCTCCATTCAATGATTTCACACACTTCCATTCTATGACTTCACAAACCTCCATTCTGTGGCTTCACACACCTACATTCTGAGTTTACACACATCCATTCTGTCACTTCACACACCTCCATTCTGTGATTTCACACACCTCCAATCTGACTTCACACACCTCCATTCTATGACTTCACACACCTCCAATCATTGAGATCAAAAAACACCATTCTATGATTTCACACAACTCCATTTTGACTTCACACACCTCCATTCTATGAGTTCACACACCTCGATTTTATGACTTCACACACCTCCATTCTATGACTTCACACACCTCCATTCTGTGACTTCACACACCTCCACTGTATGACTTCAAACACCTTCATTCTTACTTCACAAACATTCATTTTGTGACGTCACACACCTCCATTCTGTGACTTCACACACCTCCATTCTATGACTTCACACACGTCCATTCTGTGACTTCACACACCACCTTTTTGACTTCACACACCTCCATTCTGTGACTTCACACACCTCCATTCTGTGACTTCACACACCTCCGTTTTGACTTCACACACTTCCATTCTCTGACTTCACACAGCTCCACTCTTTGACTTCACACACCTCCATTCTGTGACTTCACACACCTCCGTTTTGACTTCACACACTTCCATTCTGTGACTTCACACACCTCCATTCTATGACTTCACACACCTCATTTCTGAGTTGACACACCTCCATTCTGTGATTTCACACACTTCCAATCTGACTTCACACACCTCCATTCCATGACTTCACACACCTCCATTCGTTGACATCAAAAAACACCATTCTATGACTTCACACAACTCCATTTTGACTTCACACACCTGCATTCTATGACTTCACACACCTTCATTCTTACTTCAGAAACATCCATTCTCTGACTTCACACACCTCCATTCTATGACTTCACAAACCTCCATTCTGTGACTTCACACACCTCCATTCTGAGTTCACACACCTCCTTTCTGTGACTTCACACACTTCCATTCTATGACTTCACACACCTCGATCCTATGACTTCACACACCCCCATTCTATGAATTAACACACCTCCATTCCGTGAGTTCACATACCTCCATTCTATGACTTCACACACCTCCATTCTATGACTTCACACACCTCCATTCTGAGTTCACACACCTCCATTCTATGACTTCACAAATCTCCATTCTGAGTTCACAGACCTCCATTCTATGACTTCACACACCTCCATTCTATGACTTCACTCAACTCCATTCTGACTTCACACACCTCCATTCTGACTTCACACACATGAATTCTGTGCCTTCACACACATCCATTCTATGATTTCACACACCTCCATTCTGTGGCTTCACACACCTACATTCTGAGTTTACACACCTCCATTCTGTGACTTCACACACCTCCACTCTGTGATTGCACACACCTCAAATCTGACTTCACACACCTCCATTCTATGACTTCACACACCTCCATTCGTTGACATCAAAAAAACACCATTCTATGACTTCACAAAACTCCATTTTTACTTCACACACCTCCATTCTATCAGTTCACACACCTCCATTTTATGACTTCACACACCTCCAATCTATGAATTCACACACCTCCATTCTGTGATTTCACACAACTCCAATCTGACTTCACACACCTCCATTCTGTGACTTCACAAACCTCCACTCTATGACTTCAAACACCTTCATTCTTACTTCACAAACATCCATTCTGTGACTTCACACACGTCCATTCTGTGACTTCACACACCTTCATTCTGACTTCACACACCTCCATTCTGTGACTTCACACACCTCCATTCTGTGACTTCACACACCTCCATTCTGACTTCACACACCTCCATTCTATGATTTCACACACCTCCATTCTATGACTTCACACACCTCCATTCTGTGACTTCACACACCGCCTTTTTGACTTCACACACCTCCATTCTGTGACTTCAAACACCTCCATTCTGTGACTTCACACACTTCCGTTTTGACTTCACACACTTCCATTCTGTGACTTCACACACTTCCATTCTGTGACTTCACACACCTCTATTGTTTCACTTCACACACCTCCATTGTTTGACTTCACACACCTCCATTCCATGACTTCACACACCTCCATTCTATGAGTTCACACACCTCCATTCTATGAGTTCACACACCTCCAATTTGACTTCACACACCTCCATTCTATGACTTCACACACCTTCATTCTTACTTCAGAAACATCCATTCTCTGACTTCACACACCTCCATTCTATGACTTCACAAACCTCCATTCTGTGACTTCACACACCTCCATTCTGAATTCACACACCTCCATTCTGTGACTTCACACACCTCCATTCTTCCTTCACACACCTCCATTCTATGAACTCACACACCTCCATTTTATGACTTCACACACCTCCATTCTGTGACTTCACACACCTCCATTCTATGACTTCACAAACCTCCATTCTGAGTTCACAGACCTCCATTCTATGACTTCACACACCTCCATTCTATGACTTCACTCACCTCCATTCTGAGTTCACACACCTCCATTCTGACTTCACACACCTCAATTCTGTGACTTCACACACCTCCATTCAATGATTTCACACACTTCCATTCTATGACTTCACAAACCTCCATTCTGTGGCTTCACACACCTACATTCTGAGTTTACACACATCCATTCTGTCACTTCACACACCTCCATTCTGTGATTTCACACACCTCCAATCTGACTTCACACACCTCCATTCTATGACTTCACACACCTCCAATCATTGAGATCAAAAAACACCATTCTATGATTTCACACAACTCCATTTTGACTTCACACACCTCCATTCTATGAGTTCACACACCTCGATTTTATGACTTCACACACCTCCATTCTATGACTTCACACACCTCCATTCTGTGACTTCACACACCTCCACTGTATGACTTCAAACACCTTCATTCTTACTTCACAAACATTCATTTTGTGACGTCACACACCTCCATTCTGTGACTTCACACACTTTCATTCTGACTTCACACACCTCCATTCTGTGACTTCACACACCTCCATTCTGTGACTTCACACACCTCCATTCTGACTTCACATACCTCCATTCTATGACTTCACACACCTCCATTTTGTGACTTCACACACCTAAATTCTATGACTTCACACACCTCCATTGTGACTTCACACACCTCCATTCTATGACTTCACACACCTCCGTTCTGACTTCACACAGCTCCATTCTGTGACTTTACAAAAGTCCATTCTGTGATTTCACACACCTCCATACTATGACTTCACACACCTCCATCTATGACTTCACACACCTCCATTCTGAGTTCACACACCTCCATTCTGTGACTTCACACACCTCCATTCTGACTTCACACTCTTCAATTGTGACGTCACACAACTCCATTCTATGAGTTCACACATCTCCATTCTATGATTTCACACACCTCCATTCTGACTTCACACACCTCCATTCTATGACATCACAGACCTCGAATCTGTGACTTCACTCACCTCCACTCTATGACTTCACACTCCTCCATTCTATGACTACCCACACCTCCTTTCTATGACTTCACCCACCTCAGTCTAGGACTTAACACACACCTCCATTCTGACTTCACACACCTCAATTCTGTGACTTCACACACCTCCATTCTATGACTTCACACACTTCAATTCTATGACTTCATACACCTCCGTTCTATGACTTCACACACCTCCATTCTGTGACTTCACACGCCTCCATTCTATGACTTCAAACACCTTCATTCTTACTTCACAAACATCCATTCTGTGACTTCACACACCTCCTTTCTGTGACTTCACACACCTTCATTCTGACTTCACACACCTCCATTCTCTGACTTCACACACCTCAATTCTGTGACGTGACACACCTCCATTCTGACTTCACACACCTTCATTCTATGATTTCACACACCTCCATTCTATGACTTCACACACCTCTATTCTGTGACTTCACACACCTCCATTCTGATTTCACACCCCTCCATTCTGACTTCACACACCTCCATTCTGACTTCACACAGCTCCATTCTGTGACTTTACAAAACTCCATTCTGTGATTTCACACACCTCCATACTATGACTTCACACACCTCCATCTATGACTTCACACACCTCCATTCTGAGTTCACACACCTCCATTCTGTGACTTCACACACCTCCATTCTGACTTCACACTCTTCCATTGTGACGTCACACAACTCCATTCTATGAGTTCACACATCTCCATTCTATGATTTCACACACCTCCATTCTGACTTCACACACCTCCATTCTATGACATCACAGACCTCGAATCTGTGACTTCACTCACCTCCACTCTATGACTTCACACTCCTCCATTCTATGACTACCCACACCTCCTTTCTATGACTTCACCCACCTCAGTCTAGGACTTAACACACACCTCCATTCTGACTTCACACACCTCAATTCTGTGACTTCACACACCTCCATTCTATGACTTCACACACTTCAATTCTATGACTTCATACACCTCCGTTCTATGACTTCACACACCTCCATTCTGTGACTTCACACGCCTCTATTCTATGACTTCAAACACCTTCATTCTTACTTCACAAACATCCATTCTGTGACTTCACACACCTCCTTTCTGTGACTTCACACACCTTCATTCTGACTTCACACACCTCCATTCTCTGACTTCACACACCTCAATTCTGTGACGTGACACACCTCCATTCTGACTTCACACACCTTCATTCTATGATTTCACACACCTCCATTCTATGACTTCACACACCTCTATTCTGTGACTTCACACACCTCCATTCTGATTTCACACCCCTCCATTCTGACTTCACACACCTCCATTCTGACTTCACACAGCTCCATTCTATGAATTCACACACCTCCATTCTGTGACTTCACACACCACCTTTTTGACTTCGCACACCTCCATTCTCTGAATACACACCTCCATTCTGTGACTTCACACACCTCCGTTTTGACTTCACACACTTCCAATCTGTGACTTCACAAACCTCCATTCTGTGACTTCACACACCTCTATTGTTCCACTTCACGCACCTCCATTCTTTGACTTCACACACCGCCATTCCATGACTTCACAAACCTCCATTCTATGAATTCACACACCTCCATTCTATGAGTTCACACACCTCCAATTTGACTTCACACATCTCCATTCTATGATTTCACACACCTTCATTCTTACTTCAGAAACATCCATTCTCTTACTTCCCACACCTCCATTCTATGACTTCACACACCATCATTCTGTGACTTCACACACCTCCATTCTGAGTTCAGACACCTCCTTTCTATGACTTCAGACACTTCCATTCTATGACTTCACACACCTCCATTCTATGACTTCACACACCTCAATTCTATGACTTCACACACCTACATTCTATGAATTAACACACCTCCATTCTGTGACTTCACAAACCTCCACTCTATGATTTCAAACACCTTCATTCTTACTTCACAAACATCCATTCTGTGACTTCACACACCTCCATTCTGTGACTTCACACACCTTCATTCTGACTCACACCCCTCTATTCAGTGAATTCACACACCTCAATTCTGTGACTTCTCACACCTCCATTCTGACTTCACACACCTCCATTCTATGACTTCACACACCTCCATTCTTTGACTTCACACACCTCCATTTTGTGACTTCACACACCTAAATTCTATGACTTCACACACCTCCATTGTGACTTCACACACCTCCATTCTATGACTTCACACACCTCCGTTCTGACTTCACACAGCTCCATTCTGTGACTTCACAAAACTCCATTCTGTGATTTCACACACCTCCATACTATGACTTCACACACCTCCATCTATGACTTCACACACCTCCATTCTGAGTTCACACACCTCCATTCTGTGACTTAACACACCTCCATTCTGACTTCAAACTCTTCCATTGTGACGTCATACAACTCCATTCTGTGAGTTCACACATCTCCATTCTATGATTTCACACACCTCCATTCTGACTTCACACACCCCCATTCTATGACATCACAGACCTCGAATCTGTGACTTCACTCACCTCCACTCTATGACTTCACACTCCTCCATTCTATGACTACCCACACCTCCTTTCTATGACTTCACCCACCTCAGTCTATGACTTAACACACACCTCCATTCTAACTTCACACACCTCAATTCTGTGACTTCACACACCTCCATTCTATGACTTCACACACCTCAATTCTATGACTTCACACACCTCCATTCTATGACTTCACACACCTCCATTCTGTGACTTCACACGCCTCCATTCTATGACTTCAAACACCTTCATTCTTACTTCACAAACATCCATTCTGTGACTTCCCACACCTCCTTTCTGTGACTTCACACACCTTCATTCTGACTTCACACACCTCCATTCTCTGACTTCACACACCTCAATTCTGTGACGTGACACACCACAATTCTGACTTCACACACCTTAATTCTATGATTTCACACACCTCCATTCTATGACTTCACACACCTCTATTCTGTGACTTCACACACCTCCATTCTGATTTCACACCGCTCCATTCTGACTTCACACACCTCCATTCTCACTTCACACAGCTCCATTCTATGAATTCACACACCTCCATTCTGTGACTTCACACACCACCTTTTTGACTTCGCACACCTCCATTCTCTGAATACACACCTCCATTCTGTGATTTCACACACCTCCGTTTTGACTTCACACACTTCCAATCTGTGACTTCACAAACCTCCATTCTGTGACTTCACACACCTCTATTGTTTCACATCACGCACCTCCATTCTTTGACTTCACACACCGCCATTCCATGACTTCACATACCTCCATTCTATGAGTTCACACACCTCCATTCTATGAGTTCACACACCTCCAATTTGACTTCACACACCTCCATTCTATGACTTCACGCACCTTCATTCTGTGACTTCACACACCTCCATTCTGAGTTCAGACACCTCCTTTCTATGACTTCAGACACTTCCATTCTATGACTTCACCCACCTCCATTCTGTGGCTTCACACACGTCCATTCTGTGACTTCACACACCTCCATTCTGTGACTTCACACACCTCAATTCTGTGACGTGACACACCTCCATTCTGACTTCACACACCTTCATTCTATGATTTCACACACCTCCATTCTATGACTTCACACACCTCTATTCTGTGACTTCACACACCTCCATTCTGATTTCACACCCCTCCATTCTGACTTCACACACCTCCATTCTGACTTCACACAGCTCCATTCTGTGACTTTACAAAACTCCATTCTGTGATTTCACACACCTCCATACTATGACTTCACACACCTCCATCTATGACTTCACACACCTCCATTCTGAGTTCACACACCTCCATTCTGTGACTTCACACACCTCCATTCTGACTTCACACTCTTCCATTGTGACGTCACACAACTCCATTCTATGAGTTCACACATCTCCATTCTATGATTTCACACACCTCCATTCTGACTTCACACACCTCCATTCTATGACATCACAGACCTCGAATCTGTGACTTCACTCACCTCCACTCTATGACTTCACACTCCTCCATTCTATGACTACCCACACCTCCTTTCTATGACTTCACCCACCTCAGTCTAGGACTTAACACACACCTCCATTCTGACTTCACACACCTCAATTCTGTGACTTCACACACCTCCATTCTATGACTTCACACACTTCAATTCTATGACTTCATACACCTCCGTTCTATGACTTCACACACCTCCATTCTGTGACTTCACACGCCTCTATTCTATGACTTCAAACACCTTCATTCTTACTTCACAAACATCCATTCTGTGACTTCACACACCTCCTTTCTGTGACTTCACACACCTTCATTCTGACTTCACACACCTCCATTCTCTGACTTCACACACCTCAATTCTGTGACGTGACACACCTCCATTCTGACTTCACACACCTTCATTCTATGATTTCACACACCTCCATTCTATGACTTCACACACCTCTATTCTGTGACTTCACACACCTCCATTCTGATTTCACACCCCTCCATTCTGACTTCACACACCTCCATTCTGACTTCACACAGCTCCATTCTATGAATTCACACACCTCCATTCTGTGACTTCACACACCACCTTTTTGACTTCGCACACCTCCATTCTCTGAATACACACCTCCATTCTGTGACTTCACACACCTCCGTTTTGACTTCACACACTTCCAATCTGTGACTTCACAAACCTCCATTCTGTGACTTCACACACCTCTATTGTTCCACTTCACGCACCTCCATTCTTTGACTTCACACACCGCCATTCCATGACTTCACAAACCTCCATTCTATGAATTCACACACCTCCATTCTATGAGTTCACACACCTCCAATTTGACTTCACACATCTCCATTCTATGATTTCACACACCTTCATTCTTACTTCAGAAACATCCATTCTCTTACTTCCCACACCTCCATTCTATGACTTCACACACCATCATTCTGTGACTTCACACACCTCCATTCTGAGTTCAGACACCTCCTTTCTATGACTTCAGACACTTCCATTCTATGACTTCACACACCTCCATTCTATGACTTCACACACCTCAATTCTATGACTTCACACACCTACATTCTATGAATTAACACACCTCCATTCTGTGACTTCACAAACCTCCACTCTATGATTTCAAACACCTTCATTCTTACTTCACAAACATCCATTCTGTGACTTCACACACCTCCATTCTGTGACTTCACACACCTTCATTCTGACTCACACCCCTCTATTCAGTGAATTCACACACCTCAATTCTGTGACTTCTCACACCTCCATTCTGACTTCACACACCTCCATTCTATGACTTCACACACCTCCATTCTTTGACTTCACACACCTCCATTTTGTGACTTCACACACCTAAATTCTATGACTTCACACACCTCCATTGTGACTTCACACACCTCCATTCTATGACTTCACACACCTCCGTTCTGACTTCACACAGCTCCATTCTGTGACTTCACAAAACTCCATTCTGTGATTTCACACACCTCCATACTATGACTTCACACACCTCCATCTATGACTTCACACACCTCCATTCTGAGTTCACACACCTCCATTCTGTGACTTAACACACCTCCATTCTGACTTCAAACTCTTCCATTGTGACGTCATACAACTCCATTCTGTGAGTTCACACATCTCCATTCTATGATTTCACACACCTCCATTCTGACTTCACACACCCCCATTCTATGACATCACAGACCTCGAATCTGTGACTTCACTCACCTCCACTCTATGACTTCACACTCCTCCATTCTATGACTACCCACACCTCCTTTCTATGACTTCACCCACCTCAGTCTATGACTTAACACACACCTCCATTCTAACTTCACACACCTCAATTCTGTGACTTCACACACCTCCATTCTATGACTTCACACACCTCAATTCTATGACTTCACACACCTCCATTCTATGACTTCACACACCTCCATTCTGTGACTTCACACGCCTCCATTCTATGACTTCAAACACCTTCATTCTTACTTCACAAACATCCATTCTGTGACTTCCCACACCTCCTTTCTGTGACTTCACACACCTTCATTCTGACTTCACACACCTCCATTCTCTGACTTCACACACCTCAATTCTGTGACGTGACACACCACAATTCTGACTTCACACACCTTAATTCTATGATTTCACACACCTCCATTCTATGACTTCACACACCTCTATTCTGTGACTTCACACACCTCCATTCTGATTTCACACCGCTCCATTCTGACTTCACACACCTCCATTCTCACTTCACACAGCTCCATTCTATGAATTCACACACCTCCATTCTGTGACTTCACACACCACCTTTTTGACTTCGCACACCTCCATTCTCTGAATACACACCTCCATTCTGTGATTTCACACACCTCCGTTTTGACTTCACACACTTCCAATCTGTGACTTCACAAACCTCCATTCTGTGACTTCACACACCTCTATTGTTTCACATCACGCACCTCCATTCTTTGACTTCACACACCGCCATTCCATGACTTCACATACCTCCATTCTATGAGTTCACACACCTCCATTCTATGAGTTCACACACCTCCAATTTGACTTCACACACCTCCATTCTATGACTTCACGCACCTTCATTCTGTGACTTCACACACCTCCATTCTGAGTTCAGACACCTCCTTTCTATGACTTCAGACACTTCCATTCTATGACTTCACCCACCTCCATTCTGTGGCTTCACACACGTCCATTCTGTGACTTCACACACCTCCATTCTGTGACTTCACACACCTCGATCCTATGAATTCACACACCTCCATTCAATGAATGAACACACCTCCATTCTGTGATTTCACAAACATCCATTCTATGACTTCACACACCTCCATTCTGTGACTTCACACACCTCCATTCAGAGTTCACACACCTCCATTCTATGACTTCACAAACATCCATTCTGAGTTCACTGATCTCCATTCTATGACTTCACAAACCTCCATTCTATGAATTCACACACCTCCATTCTATGAGTTCACACACCTCCAATTTGACTTCACACATCTCCATTCTATGATTTCACACACCTTCATTCTTACTTCAGAAACATCCATTCTCTTACTTCCCACACCTCCATTCTATGACTTCACACACCATCATTCTGTGACTTCACACACCTCCATTCTGAGTTCAGACACCTCCTTTCTATGACTTCAGACACTTCCATTCTATGACTTCACACACCTCCATTCTATGACTTCACACACCTCAATTCTATGACTTCACACACCTACATTCTATGAATTAACACACCTCCATTCTGTGACTTCACAAACCTCCACTCTATGATTTCAAACACCTTCATTCTTACTTCACAAACATCCATTCTGTGACTTCACACACCTCCATTCTGTGACTTCACACACCTTCATTCTGACTCACACCCCTCTATTCAGTGAATTCACACACCTCAATTCTGTGACTTCTCACACCTCCATTCTGACTTCACACACCTCCATTCTATGACTTCACACACCTCCATTCTTTGACTTCACACACCTCCATTTTGTGACTTCACACACCTAAATTCTATGACTTCACACACCTCCATTGTGACTTCACACACCTCCATTCTATGACTTCACACACCTCCGTTCTGACTTCACACAGCTCCATTCTGTGACTTCACAAAACTCCATTCTGTGATTTCACACACCTCCATACTATGACTTCACACACCTCCATCTATGACTTCACACACCTCCATTCTGAGTTCACACACCTCCATTCTGTGACTTAACACACCTCCATTCTGACTTCAAACTCTTCCATTGTGACGTCATACAACTCCATTCTGTGAGTTCACACATCTCCATTCTATGATTTCACACACCTCCATTCTGACTTCACACACCCCCATTCTATGACATCACAGACCTCGAATCTGTGACTTCACTCACCTCCACTCTATGACTTCACACTCCTCCATTCTATGACTACCCACACCTCCTTTCTATGACTTCACCCACCTCAGTCTATGACTTAACACACACCTCCATTCTAACTTCACACACCTCAATTCTGTGACTTCACACACCTCCATTCTATGACTTCACACACCTCAATTCTATGACTTCACACACCTCCATTCTATGACTTCACACACCTCCATTCTGTGACTTCACACGCCTCCATTCTATGACTTCAAACACCTTCATTCTTACTTCACAAACATCCATTCTGTGACTTCACACACCTCCTTTCTGTGACTTCACACACCTTCATTCTGACTTCACACACCTCCATTCTCTGACTTCACACACCTCAATTCTGTGACGTGACACACCACAATTCTGACTTCACACACCTTAATTCTATGATTTCACACACCTCCATTCTATGACTTCACACACCTCTATTCTGTGACTTCACACACCTCCATTCTGATTTCACACCGCTCCATTCTGACTTCACACACCTCCATTCTCACTTCACACAGCTCCATTCTATGAATTCACACACCTCCATTCTGTGACTTCACACACCACCTTTTTGACTTCGCACACCTCCATTCTCTGAATACACACCTCCATTCTGTGATTTCACACACCTCCGTTTTGACTTCACACACTTCCAATCTGTGACTTCACAAACCTCCATTCTGTGACTTCACACACCTCTATTGTTTCACATCACGCACCTCCATTCTTTGACTTCACACACCGCCATTCCATGACTTCACATACCTCCATTCTATGAGTTCACACACCTCCATTCTATGAGTTCACACACCTCCAATTTGACTTCACACACCTCCATTCTATGACTTCACGCACCTTCATTCTGTGACTTCACACACCTCCATTCTGAGTTCAGACACCTCCTTTCTATGACTTCAGACACTTCCATTCTATGACTTCACCCACCTCCATTCTGTGGCTTCACACACGTCCATTCTGTGACTTCACACACCTCCATTCTGTGACTTCACACACCTCGATCCTATGAATTCACACACCTCCATTCAATGAATGAACACACCTCCATTCTGTGATTTCACAAACATCCATTCTATGACTTCACACACCTCCATTCTGTGACTTCACACACCTCCATTCAGAGTTCACACACCTCCATTCTATGACTTCACAAACATCCATTCTGAGTTCACTGATCTCCATTCTATGACTTCACACACCTCCATTCTATGACTTCACTCACATCCATTCTGACTTCACACACCTCCATTCTGACTTCACACACCTTAATTCTGTGACTTCACACACCTCCATTCTATGATTTCACACACTTCCATTCTATGACTTCACACACCTCCATTCTGTGGCTTCACACACCTACATTCTGAGTTCACACACCTCCATTCTGTGACTTCACACACGTCCATTCTGTGAATTCACACACCTCCAATCTGACTTCACACACCTCCATTCTATGATTTCACACACCTCCATTCGTTGACATCAAAAAACAACACTCTATGACTTCACACAACTCCATTTTGATTTCACACACCTCCATTCTATGAGTTCACACACCTCCATTTTATGACTTCACACACCTCCATTCTATGACTTCACACACCTCCATTCTGTGATTTCACACACCTCCATTCTATGACTTCACACACCTCCATTCTGTGACTTCACACACCTCCATTTTGTGACTTCACACACCTAAATTCTATGACTTCACACACCTCCATTGTGACTTCACACACCTCCATTCTATGACTTCACACACCTCCGTTCTGACTTCACACAGCTCCATTCTGTGACTTCACAAATCTCCATTCTGTGATTTCACACACCTCCATACTATCACTTCACACACCTCCATCTATGACTTAACACACCTCCATTCTGAGTTCACACACCTCCATTCTGTGACTTCACACACCTCCACTCTGACTTCACACACCTTCTTTTTATGACTTCACACATCTCCATTCTGTGACTTCTCACACCTCCATTCTATGACTTCACACTCTTCCATTGTGACGTCACACAACTCCATTCTATGAGTTCACACATCTCCATTCTATGATTTCACACACCTCCATTCTGACTTCACACACCTCCATTCTATGACATCACAAACCTCGAATCTGTGACTTCACTCACCTCCACTCTATGACTTCACACTCCTCCATTCTATGACTACCCACACCTCCTTTCTATGACTTCACCCACCTCAGTCTATGACTTAACACACACCTCCATTCTGACTTCACACACCTCAATTCTGTGACTTCACACACCTCCATTCTATGACTTCACACACCTCAATTCTATGACTTCACACACCTCCATTCTATGACTTCACACACCTCCATTCTGTGACTTCACACGCCTCCATTCTATGACTTCAAACACCTTCATTCTTACTTCACAAACATCCATTGTGTGACTTCACACACCTCCTTTCTGTGCCTTCACACACCTTCATTCTGACTTCACACACCTCCATTCTCTGACTTCACACACCTCAATTCTGTGACGTGACACACCTCCATTCTGACTTCACACACCTTCATTCTATGTTTTCACACACCTCCATTCTATGACTTCACACACCTCTATTCTGTGACTTCACACACCTCCATTCTGATTTCACACCCCTCCATTCTGACTTCACACACCTCCATTCTGACTTCACACAGCTCCATTCTATGAATTCACACACCTCCATTCTGTGACTTCACACACCATCTTTTTGACTTCGCATACCTCCATTCTCTGAATACACACCTCCATTCTATGACTTCACACACCTCCGTTTTGACTTCACACACTTCCAATCTGTGACTTCACAAACCTCCATTCTTTGACTTCACACACCTCCATTCCATGACTTCACACACCTCCATTCTATGAGTTCACACACCTCCATTCTATGAGTTCACACACCTCCAATTTGACTTCACACATCTCCATTCTATGACTTCACACACCTTCATTCTTACTTCAGAAACATCCATTCTCTTACTTCCCACACCTCCATTCTATGACTTCACACACCTTCATTCTGTGACTTCACACACCTCCATTCTGAGTTCAGACCCCTCCTTTCTATGACTTCAGACACTTCCATTCTATGACTTCACACACCTCCATTCTGTGGCTTCACACACCTACATTCTGAGTTCACACACCTCCATTCTGTGACTTCACACACGTCCATTCTGTGACTTCACACACCTCCATTATGTGACTTCACACACCTCGATCCTATGAATTCACACACCTCCATTCAATGAATGAACACACCTCCATTCTGTGATTTCACAAACATCCATTCTATGACTTCACACACCTCCATTCTGTGACTTCACACACCTCCATTCAGAGTTCACACACCTCCATTCTATGACTTCACAAACCTCCATTCTGAGTTCACAGATCTCCATTCTATGACTTCACACACCTCCATTCTATGACTTCACTCACCTCCATTCTGACTTCACACACCTCCATTCTGACTTCACACACCTTAATTCTGTGACTTCACACACCTCCATTCTATGATTTCACACACTTCCATTCTATGACTTCACACACCACCATTCTGTGGCTTCAGACACCTACATTCTGAGTTCACACACCTCCATTCTGTGACTTCACACACCTCCATTCTGTGAATTCACACACCTCCAATCTGATTCACACACCTCCATTCTATGACTCCACACACCTCCATTCGTTGACATCAAAAAACACCATTCTATGACTTCACACAACTCCATTTTGACTTCACACACCTCCATTCTATGAGTTCACACACCTCCATTTTATGACTTCACACACCTCCATTCTATGACTTCACACACCTCAATTCTATGACTTCACACACCTCCATTCTATGACTTCACACACCTCCATTCTGTGACTTCACACAACTCCACTCTATGACTTCAAACACCTTCATTCTTACTTCACAAACATCCATTCTGTGACTTCACACACCTCCATTCTGTGACTTCCCACACCTTCATTCTGAATTCACACACCTCCATTCTGTGACTTCACACACCTCCATTCTATGACTTCACACATGTCCATTCTGTGACTTCACACACCACATTTTTGACTTCACACACCTCCATTCTGTGACTTCACACACCTCCATTCTGTGACTTCACACACCTCCGTTTTGACTTCACACACTTCCATTCTCTGACTTCACACAGCTCCACTCTGTGACTTCACACACCTCCATTTTGTGACTTCACACACCTCCGTTTTGACTTCACACACTTCCATTCTGTGACTTCACACACCTCCATTCTATGACTTCACACACCTCATTTCTGAGTTGACACACCTCCATTCTGTGATTTCACACACTTCCAATCTGACTTCACACAGCTCCATTCCATGACTTCACACACCTCCATTCGTTGACATCAAAAAACACCATTCTATGACTTCACACAACTCCATTTTGACTTCACACACCTGCATTCTATGACTTCACACACCTTCATTCTTACTTCAGAAACATCCATTCTCTGACTTCACACACCTCCATTCTATGACTTCACAAACCTCCATTCTGTGACTTCACACACCTCCATTCTGAGTTCACACACCTCCTTTCTATGACTTCACACACTTCCATTCTATGACTTCACACACCTCGATCCTATGACTTCACACACCACCATTCTATGAATTAACACACCTCCATTCCGTGAGTTCACAAACCTCCATTCTATGACTTCACACACCTCCATTCTGTGACTTCACACACCTCCATTCTGAGTTCACACACCTCCATTCTATGACTTCACAAATCTCCATTCTGAGTTCACAGACCTCCATTCTATGACTTCACACACCTCCATTCTATGACTTCACTCACCTCCATTCTGACTTCACACACCTCCATTCTGACTTCACACACATGAATTCTGTGCCTTCACACACCTCCATTCTATGATTTCACACACTTCCATTCTATGACTTCACACACCTCCATTCTGTGGCTTCACACACCTACATTCTGAGTTTACACACCTCCATTCTGTGACTTCACACGCCTCCATTCTGTGATTGCACACACCTCAAATCTGACTTCACACACCTCCATTCTATGACTTCACACACCTCCATTCGTTGACATCAAAAAAACACCATTCTATGACTTCACAAAACTCCATTTTTACTTCACACACCTCCATTCTATGAGTTCACACACCTCCATTTTATGACTTCACACACCTCCAATCTATGAATTCACACACCTCCATTCTGTGATTTCACACAACTCCAATCTGACTTCACACACCTCCATTCTGTGACTTCACACACCTCCACTCTATGACTTCAAACACCTTCATTCTTACTTCACAAACATCCATTCTGTGACTTCACACACGTCCATTCTGTGACTTCACACACCTTCATTCTGACTTCACACACCTCCATTCTGTGACTTCACACACCTCCATTCTGTGACTTCACACACCTCCATTCTGACTTCACACACCTCCATTCTATGATTTCACACACCTCCATTCTATGACTTCACACACCTCCATTCTGTGACTTCACACACCGCCTTTTTGACTTCACACACCTCCATTCTGTGACTTCACACACCTCGATTCTGTGACTTCACACACCTCCGTTTTGACTTCACACACTTCCATTCTGTGACTTCACACACTTCCATTCTGTGACTTCACACACCTCTATTGTTTCACTTCACACACCTCCATTCTTTGACTTCACACACCTCCATTCCATGACTTCACACACCTCCATTCTATGAGTTCACACACCTCCATTCTATGAGTTCACACACCTCCAATTTGACTTCACACACCTCCATTCTATGACTTCACACACCTTCATTCTTACTTCAGAAACATCCATTCTCTGACTTCACACACCTCCATTCTATGACTTCACAAACCTCCATTCTGTGACTTCACACACCTCCATTCTGAATTCACACACCTCCATTCTGTGACTTCACACACCTCCATTCTTCCTTCACACACCTCCATTCTATGAACTCACACACCTCCATTTTATGACTTCACACACCTCTATTCTGTGACTTCACACACCTCCATTCTATGACTTCACAAACCTCCATTCTGAGTTCACAGACCTCCATTCTATGACTTCACACACCTCCATTCTATGACTTCACTCACCTCCATTCTGAGTTCACACACCTCCATTCTGACTTCACACACCTCAATTCTGTGACTTCACACACCTCCATTCAATGATTTCACACACTTCCATTCTATGACTTCACAAACCTCCATTCTGTGGCTTCACACACCTACATTCTGAGTTTACACACATACATTCTGTCACTTCACACACCTCCATTCTGTGATTTCACACACCTCCAATCTGACTTCACACACCTCCATTCTATGACTTCACACACCTCCAATCATTGAGATCAAAAAACACCATTCTATGATTTCACACAACTCCATTTTGACTTCACACACCTCCATTCTATGAGTTCACACACCTCGATTTTATGACTTCACACACCTCCATTCTATGACTTCACACACCTCCATTCTGTGACTTCACACACCTCCACTGTATGACTTCAAACACCTTCATTCTTACTTCACAAACATTCATTTTGTGACGTCACACACCTCCATTCTGTGACTTCACACACCTTCATTCTGACTTCACACACCTCCATTCTGTGACTTCACACACCTCCATTCTGTGACTTCACACACCTCCATTCTGACTTCACATACCTCCATTCTATGACTTCACACACCTCCATTTTGTGACTTCACACACCTAAATTCTATGACTTCACACACCTCCATTGTGACTTCACACACCTCCATTCTATGACTTCACACACCTCCGTTCTGACTTCACACAGCTCCATTCTGTGACTTTACAAAACTCCATTCTGTGATTTCACACACCTCCATACTATGACTTCACACACCTCCATCTATGACTTCACACACCTCCATTCTGAGTTCACACACCTCCATTCTGTGACTTCACACACCTCCATTCTGACTTCACACTCTTCCATTGTGACGTCACACAACTCCATTCTATGAGTTCACACATCTCCATTCTATGATTTCACACACCTCCATTCTGACTTCACACACCTCCATTCTATGACATCACAGACCTCGAATCTGTGACTTCACTCACCTCCACTCTATGACTACCCACACCTCCTTTCTATGACTTCACCCACCTCAGTCTATGACTTAACACACACCTCCATTCTGACTTCACACACCTCAATTCTGTGACTTCACACACCTCCGTTCTATGACTTCACACACCTCCATTCTGTGACTTCACACGCCTCCATTCTATGACTTCAAACACCTTCATTCTTACTTCACAAACATCCATTCTGTGACTTCACACACCTCCTTTCTGTGACTTCACACACCTTCATTCTGACTTCACACACCTCCATTCTCTGACTTCACACACCTCAATTCTGTGACGTGACACACCTCCATTCTGACTTCACACACCTTCATTCTATGATTTCACACACCTCCATTTTATGACTTCACACACCTCTATTCTGTGACTTCACACACCTCCATTCTGATTTCACACCCCTCCATTCTGACTTCACACACCTCCATTCTGACTTCACACAGCTCCATTCTATGAATTCACACACCTCCATTCTGTGACTTCACACACCTCTATTGTTCCACTTCACACACCTCTATTCTGTGACTTCACACACCTCCATTCTGATTTCACACCCCTCCATTCTGACTTCACACACCACCTTTTTGACTTCGCACACCTCCATTGTCTGAATACACACCTCCATTCTGTGACTTCACACACCTCCGTTTTGACTTCACACACTTCCAATCTGTGACTTCACAAACCTCCATTCTGTGACTTCACACACCTCTATTGTTCCACTTCACGCACCTCCATTCTTTGACTTCACACACCGCCATTCCATGACTTCACAAACCTCCATTCTATGAATTCACACACCTCCATTCTATGAGTTCACACACCTCCAATTTGACTTCACACATCTCCATTCTATGACTTCACACACCTTCATTCTTACTTCAGGAACATCCATTCTCTTACTTCCCACACCTCCATTCTATGACTGCACACACCATCATTCTGTGACTTCACACACCTCCATTCTGAGTTCAGACACCTCCTTTCTATGACTTCAGACACTTCCATTCTATGACTTCACACACCTCCATTCTATGACTTCACACACCTCAATTCTATGACTTCACACACCTACATTCTATGACTTCACACACCTCCATTCTGTGACTTCACAAACCTCCACTCTATGATTTCAAACACCTTCATTCTTACTTCACAAACATCCATTCTGTGACTTCACACACCTCCATTCTGTGACTTCACACACCTTCATTCTGACTTCACACCCCTCCATTCAGTGAATTCACACACCTCAATTCTGTGACTTCTCACACCTCCATTCTGACTTCACACACCTCCATTCTATGACTTCACACACCTCCATTCTTTGACTTCACACACCTCCATTTTGTGACTTCACACACCTAAATTCTATGACTTCACACACCTCCATTGTGACTTCACACACCTCCATTCTATGACTTCACACACCTCCGTTCTGACTTCACACAGCTCCATTCTGTGACTTCACAAAACTCCATTCTGTGATTTCACACACCTCCATACTATGACTTCACACACCTCCATCTATGACTTCACACACCTCCATTCTGAGTTCACACACCTCCATTCTGTGACTTAACACACCTCCATTCTGACTTCAAACTCTTCCATTGTGACGTCATACAACTCCATTCTGTGAGTTCACACATCTCCATTCTATGATTTCACACACCTCCATTCTGACTTCACACACCCCCATTCTATGACATCACAGACCTCGAATCTGTGACTTCACTCACCTCCACTCTATGACTTCACACTCCTCCATTCTATGACTACCCACACCTCCTTTCTATGACTTCACCCACCTCAGTCTATGACTTAACACACACCTCCATTCTAACTTCACACACCTCAATTCTGTGACTTCACACACCTCCATTCTATGAATTCACACACCTCCATTCTATGACTTCACACACCTCCATTCTATGACTTCACACACCTCCATACTGTGACTTCACACACCTCCATTCTATGACTTCAAACACCTTCATTCTTACTTCACAAACACCCATTCTGTGACTTCACACACCTCCTTTCTCTGACATCACACACCTTCATTCTGACTTCACACACCTCCATTCTCTGACTTCACACACCTCAATTCTGTGACGTGACACACCTCCATTCTGACTTCACACACCTTCATTCTATGATTTCACCAACCTCCATTCTATGACTTCACACACCTCCATTCTGTGACTTCACACACCTCCATTCTTCCTTCACACACCTCCATTCTATGACTTCACACACTTCCATTCTATGACTTCACACATCTCCGTTCTGTGGCTTCACACACCTCCATTCTGAGTCACACACCTCCATTCTGTGACTTCATACACCTCCATTCTGTGACTTCACACACCTCCATTCTGTGACTTCACACACCTCGATCCTATGACTTCACACACCTCCATTCCATGAATTCACACACCTCCATTCTGTGATTTCACACACCTCCATTCTATGACTTCACACACCTCCATTCTGTGACTTCACACACCTCCTTTCTGAGTTCACACACCTCCATTCTATGACTTCACAAACCACCATTCTGAGTTCACAGACCTCCATTCTATGATTTCACACACTTCCAATCTATGACTTCACACACCTCGATTCTGACTTCACACACCTCCATTCTGACTTCACACACCTCAATTCTATGACTTCACACACCTTCATTATATGATTTCACACACCTCCATTCTATGACTTCACAAACCTCCATTCTGTGACTTCACACACCTCCATTCTGCGTTCACACACCTCCATTCTGTGACTTCACACACCTCCATTCGTTGACATCAAAAACCACCATTCTATGACTTCACACAACACCATTTTAACTTCACACACCTCCATTCTATGAGTTCACACACCTCCATTTTATGACTTCACACACCTCCATTCTATGACTTCACACACCTCAATTCTATGACTTCACACACCTCCATTCTATGACTTCACACACCTCCATTCTGTGATTTCACACACCTTCATTCTGACTTCACACCCCTCCATTCTGTGACTTCACACACCTCCATTCTATGACTTCACACACCTCATTTCTGAGTTGACACACCTCCATTCTGTGATTTCACACACTTCCAATCTGACTTCACACACCTCCATTCCATGACTTCACACACCTCCATTCGTTGACATCAAAAAACACCATTCTATGACTTCACACAACTCCATTTTGACTTCACACACCTGCATTCTATGACTTCACACACCTTCATTCTTACTTCAGAAACATCCATTCTCTGACTTCACACACCTCCATTCTATGACTTCACAAACCTCCATTCTGTGACTTCACACACCTCCATTCTGAGTTCACACACCTCCTTTCTATGACTTCACACACTTCCATTCTATGACTTCACACACCTCGATCCTATGACTTCACACACCACCATTCTATGAATTAACACACCTCCATTCCGTGAGTTCACAAACCTCCATTCTATGACTTCACACACCTCCATTCTGTGACTTCACACACCTCCATTCTGAGTTCACACACCTCCATTCTATGACTTCACAAATCTCCATTCTGAGTTCACAGACCTCCATTCTATGACTTCACACACCTCCATTCTATGACTTCACTCACCTCCATTCTGACTTCACACACCTCCATTCTGACTTCACACACATGAATTCTGTGCCTTCACACACCTCCATTCTATGATTTCACACACTTCCATTCTATGACTTCACACACCTCCATTCTGTGGCTTCACACACCTACATTCTGAGTTTACACACCTCCATTCTGTGACTTCACACACCTCCATTCTGTGATTGCACACACCTCAAATCTGACTTCACACACCTCCATTCTATGACTTCACACACCTCCATTCGTTGACATCAAAAAAACACCATTCTATGACTTCACAAAACTCCATTTTACTTCACACACCTCCATTCTATGAGTTCACACACCTCCATTTTATGACTTCACACACCTCCAATCTATGAATTCACACACCTCCATTCTGTGATTTCACACAACTCCAATCTGACTTCACACACCTCCATTCTGTGACTTCACACACCTCCACTCTATGACTTCAAACACCTTCATTCTTACTTCACAAACATCCATTCTGTGACTTCACACACCTCCATTTTGTGACTTCACACACCTAAATTCTATGACTTCTCACACCTCCATTCTGAGTTCACACACCTCCATTCTGTGACTTCACACACCTCCGTTCTGACTTCACACAGCTCCATTCTGTGACTTTACAAAACTCCATTCTGTGATTTCACACACCTCCATACTATGACTTCACACACCTCCATCTATGACTTCACACACCTCCATTCTGAGTTCACACACCTCCATTCTGTGACTTCACACACCTCCATTCTGACTTCACACTCTTCCATTGTGACGTCACACAATTCCATTCTATGAGTTCACACATCTCCATTCTATGATTTCACACACCTCCATTCTGACTTCACACACCTCCATTCTATGACATCACAGACCTCGAATCTGTGACTTCACTCACCTCCACTCTATGACTTCACACTCCTCCATTCTATGACTAACCACACCTCCTTTCTATGACTTCACCCACCTCACTCTATGACTTAACACACACCTCCATTCTGACTTCACACACCTCAATTCTGTGACTTCACACACCTCCATTCTATGACTTCACACACTTCAATTCTATGACTTCACACACCTCCATTTTATGACTTCACACACCTCCATTCTGTGACTTCACACGCCTCCATTCTATGACTTCAAACACCTTCATTCTTACTTCACAAACATCCATTCTGTGACTTCTCACACCTCCTTTCTGTGACTTCACACACCTTCATTCTGACTTCACACCCCTCCATTCAGTGAATTCACACACCTCAATTCTGTGACTTCTCACACCTCCATTCTGACTTCACACACCTCCATTCTATGACTTCACACACCTCCATTCTTTGACTTCACACACCTCCATTTTGTGACTTCACACACCTAAATTCTATGACTTCACACACCTCAATTGTGACTTCACACACCTCCATTCTATGACTTCACACACCTCCGTTCTGACTTCACACAGCTCCATTCTGTGACTTCACAAAACTCCATTCTGTGATTTCACACACCTCCATACTATGACTTCACACACCTCCATCTATGACTTCACACACCTCCATTCTATGACTTCACACACCTCCATTCTTTGACTTCACACACCTCCATTTTGTGACTTCACACACCTAAATTCTATGACTTCTCACACCTCCATTCTGAGTTCACACACCTCCATTCTGTGACTTCACACACCTCCATTCTGACTTCACACACCTTCATTGTATGACTTCACACACCTCCATTCTGTGAGTTCTCACACCGCCATTCTATGACTTCACACTCTTCCATTGTGACGTCACACAACTCCATTCTATGAGTTCACAAATCTCCATTCTATGATTTCACACACCTGCATTCTGACTCCAAACACCTCCATTCTATGACATCACAGACCTCGAATATGTGACTTCACTCACCTCCACTCTATGACTTCACACTCCTCCATTCTATGACTTCCCACACCTCCTTTCTATGACTTCACCAACCTCAGTCTATGACTGCACACACCTCCATTCTGACTTCACACAACTCCATTCTGTGACTTCACACACCTCCATTCTATGACTTCACACACCTCCATTCTATGAATTCACACACCTCCATTCTATGACTTCACACACCTCCATACTGTGACTTCACACACCTCCATTCTATGACTTCAAACACCTTCATTCTTACTTCACAAACATCCATTCTGTGACTTCACACACCTCCTTTCTCTGCCATCACACACCTTCATTCTAACTTCACACACCTCCAGTCTCTGACTTCACACACCTCAATTCTGTGACGTGACACACCTCCATTCTATGACTTCACACACCTCCATTCTTTGACTTCACAGACCTCCATTCTTCCTTCACACCCCTCCATTCTATGGCTTCACACACTTCCATTCTATGACTTCACACATCTCCGTTCTGTGGCTTCACACACCTCCATTCTGAGTCACACACCTCCATTCTGTGACTTCATACACCTCCATTCTGTGACTTCACACACCTCCATTCTGTGACTTCACAAACCACCATTCTGAGTTCACAGACCTCCATTCTATGACTTCACTTACTTCCAATCTATGACTTCACACACCTCCATTCTGACTTCACACACCTCCATTCTGACTTCACACACCTCAATTCTTTGACTTCACACACCTTCACTATATGATTTCACACACCTCCATTCTATGACTTCACAAACCTCCATTCTGTGACTTCACACACCTCCATTCTGCGTTCACACACCTCCATTCTGTGACTTCACACACCTCCATTCGTTGACATCAAAAACCACCATTCTATGACTTCACACAACACCATTTAACTTCACACACCTCCATTCTATGAGTTCACACACCTCCATTTTATGACTTCACACACCTCCATTCTATGACTTCACACACCTCAATTCTATGACTTCACACACCTCCATTCTATGACTTCACACACCTCCATTCTGTGATTTCACACACCTTCATTCTGACTTCACACCCCTCCATTCTTGACTTCACACACCTCAATTCTGTGACTTCACACACCTCCATTCTGACTTCACACACCTCCATTCTATGACTTCACACACCTCCATTCTATGACTTCACACACCTCCATTTTGTGACTTCACACACCTAAATTCTATGACTTCACACACCTCCATTGTGACTTCACACACCTCCATTCTATGACTTCACACACCTCCGTTCTGACTTCACACAGCTCCATTCTGTGACTTCACAAATCTCCATTCTGTGATTTCACACACCTCCATACTATGACTTCACACACCTCCATCTATGACTTAACACACCTCCATTCTGAGTTCACACACCTCCATTCTGTGACTTCACACACCTCCACTCTGACTTCACACACCTTCATTTTATGACTTCACACATCTCCATTCTGTGACTTCTCACACCTCCATTCTATGACTTCACACTCTTCCATTGTGACGTCACACAACTCCATTCTATGAGTTCACACATCTCCATTCTATGATTTCACACACCTCCATTCTGACTTCACACACCTCCATTCTATGACATCACAGACCTCGAATCTGTGACTTCACTCACCTCCACTCTATGACTTCACACTCCTCCATTCTATGACTTCCCACACCTACTTTCTATGACTTCACCCACCTCAGTCTATGACTTAATACACACCTCCATTCTGACTTCACACACCTCCATTCTGTGACTTCACACACCTCCATTCTATGACTTCACACACCTCAATTCTATGACTTCACACACCTCCATTCTATGACTTCACACACCTCCATTCTGTGACTTCACTCACCTCCATTCTATGACTTCAAACACCTTCATTCTTACTTCACAAACATCCATTCTGTGACTTCACACACCTCCTTTCTGTGACTTCACACACCTTCATTCTGACTTCACACACCTCCAGTCTCTGACTTCACACACCTCAATTCTGTGACGAGACACACCTCCATTCTGACTTCACACACCTTCATTCTATGATTTCACACACCTCCATTCTATGACTTCACACACCTCCATTCTGTGACTTCACACACCTCCATTCTGATTTCACACCCCTCCATTCTGACTACACACCTCCATTCTGACTTCACACAACTCCATTCTATGAATTCACACACCTCCATTCTGTGACTTCACACACCTCCGTTTTGACTTCACACACTTCCAATCTGTGACTTCACAAACCTCCATTCTGTGACTTCACACACCTCTATTGTTTCACTTCACACACCTCCATTCTTTGACTTCTCACACCTCTATTCTATGACTTCACACACCTTCATTCTTACTTCAGAAACATCCATTCTCTGACTTCACACACCTCCATTCTATGACTTCACACACCTCCATTCTGTGACTTCACACACCTCCATTCGTTGACATCAAAAACCTCCATTCTATGACTTCACACAAATCCATTTTAACTTCACACACCTCCATTCTATGAGTTCACACACCTCCATTTTATGACTTCACACACCTCCATTCTATGACTTCACACACCTCAATTCTATGACTTCACACACCTCCATTCTATGAATTCACACACCTCCATTCTGTGACTTCACACACCTCCACTCTATGATTTCAAACACCTTCATTCTTACTTCACAAACATCCATTCTGTGACTTCACACACCTCCATTCTGTGACTTCACACACCTTCATTCTGACTTCACACCCCTCCATTCTGTGAATTCACACACCTCAATTCTGTGACTTCTCACACCTCCATTCTGACTTCACACACCTCCATTCTATGACTTCACACACCTCCATTCTTTGACTTCACACACCTCCATTTTGTGACTTCACACACCTAAATTCTATGACTTCACACACCTCCATTGTGACTTCACACACCTCCATTCTATGACTTCACACACCTCGGTTCTGACTTCACACAGCTCCATTCTGTGACTTCACAAAACTCCATTCTGTGATTTCACACACCTCCATACTATGACTTCACACACCTCCATCTATGACTTCACACACCTCCATTCTGAGTTCACACACCTCCATTCTGTGACTTCACACACCTCCATTCTGACTTCACACACCTTCATTGTATGACTTCACACACCTCCATTCTGTGAGTTCTCAAACCTCCATTCTATGACTTCACACTCTTCCATTGTGACGTCACAACTCCATTCTATGAGTTCACACATCTCCATTCTATGATTTCACACACCTCCATTCTGACTTCAAACACCTCCATTCTATGACATCACAGACCTCGAATCTGTGACTTCACTCACCTCCACTCTATGACTTCACACTCCTCCATTCTATGACTTCCCACACCTCCTTTCTATGACTTCACCCACCTCAGTCTATAACTTCACACACCTCCATTCTGACTTCACACACCTCCTTTCTGTGACTTCACACAACTCCATTCTATGACTTCACACACCTCCATTCTATGAATTCACACACCTCCATTCTATGACTTCACACACCTCCATACTGTGACTTCACACACCTCCATTCTATGACTTCAAACACCTTCATTCTTACTTCACAAACATCCATTCTGTGACTTCACACACCTCCTTTCTCTGACATCACACACCTTCATTCTGACTTCACACACCTCCATTCTCTGACTTCACACACCTCAATTCTGTGACGTGACACACCTCCATTCTGACTTCACACACCTTCATTCTATGATTTCACCCACCTACATTCTATGACTTCACTCACCTCCATTCTGTGACTTCACACACCTCCATTCTGACTTCACACCCCTCCATTCTGACTTCACACACCTCCATTCTGACTTCACACAGCTCCATTCTATGAATTCACACACCTCCATTCTATGACTTCACACACTTCCATTCTATGACTTCACACTCCTCCATTCTGTGGCTTCACACACCTCCATTCTGAGTTCACACACCTCCATTCTGAGTTCACACTCCTCCATTCTTTGACTTCACACACCTCCATTCTGTGACTTCACACACCTCGATCCTATGACTTCACACACCTACATTCTATGAATTCACACACCTCCATTCTGTGATTTCACACACCTCCATTCTATGACTTCACACACCTCCATTCTGTGACTTCACACACCTCCATTCTGAGTTCAAACACCTCCATTCTATGACTTCACAAACCACCATTCTGAGTTCACAGACCTCCATTCTATGACTTCACACACTTCCAATCTATGACTTCACACACCTCCATTCTGACTTCACACACCTCCATTCTGACTTCACACACCTCAATTCTTTGACTTCACACACCTTCATTATATGATTTCACACACCTCCATTCTATGACGTCACAAACCTCCATTCTGTGACTTCACACACCTCCATTCTGCGTTCACACACCTCCATTCTGTGACTTCACACACCTCCATTCTGTGACTTCACACACCTCCATTCTGATTTCACACCCCTCCATTCTGACTACACACCTCCATTCTGACTTCACACAGCTCCATTCTATGAATTCACACACCTCCATTCTGTGACTTCACACACCTCCGTTTTGACTTCACACACTTCCAATCTGTGACTTCACAAACCTCCATTCCGTGACTTCACACACCTCTATTGTTTCACTTCACACACCTCCATTCTTTGACTTCACACACCTCCATTCTATGACTTCACACACCTTCATTCTTACTTCAGAAACATCCATTCTCTGACTTCACACACCTCCATTCTATGACTTCACACACCTCCATTCTGTGACTTCACACACCTCCATTCTTTGACATCAAAAACCACCATTCTATGACTTCACACAACTCCATTTTAACTTCACACACCTCCATTCTATGAGTTCACACACCTCCATTTTATGACTTCACACACCTCCATTCTATGACGTCACACACCTCAATTCTATGACTTCACACACATCCATTCTATGACTTCACACACCTCCATTCTGTGACTTCACACACCTCCACTCTATGACTTCAAACACCTTCATTCTTACTTCACAAACATCCATTCTGTGACTTCACACACCTCCATTCTGTGACTTCTCACACCTTCATTCTGACTTCACACCCCTCCATTCTGTGAATTCACACACCTCAATTCTGTGACTTCTCACACCTCCATTCTGACTTCACACACCTCCATTCTATGACTTCACACACCTCCATTCTTTGACTTCACACACCTCCATTTTGTGACTTCACACACCTAAATTCTATGACTTCACACACCTCCATTGTGACTTCACACACCTCCATTCTATGACTTTACACACCTCCGTTCTGACTTCACACAGCTCCATTCTGTGACTTCACAAAACTCCATTCTGTGATTTAACACACCTCCATACTATCACTTCACACACCTCCATCTATGACTTCACACACCTCCATTCTGAGTTCACACACCTCCATTCTGTGACTTCACACACCTCCATTCTGACTTCACACACCTTCATTTTATGACTTCACACACCTCCATTCTGTGAGTTCTCACACCTCCATTCTATGACTTCACACTCTTCCATTGTGACGTCACACAACTCCATTCTATGAGTTCACACATCTCCATTCTATGATTTCACACACCTCCATTCTGACTTCAAACACCTCCATTCTATGACATCACAGACCTCGAATCTGTGACTTCACTCACCTCCACTCTATGACTTCACACTCCTCCATTCTATGACTTCCCACACCTCCTTTCTATGACTTCACCCACCTCAGTCTATAACTTCACACACCTCCATTCTGACTTCACACACCTCCATTCTGTGACTTCACACACCTCCATTCTATGACTTCACACACCTCCATTCTATGAATTCACACACCTCCATTCTATGACTTCACACACCTCCATACTGTGACTTCACACACCTCCATTCTATGACTTCAAACACCTTCATTCTTACTTCACAAACATCCATTCTGTGACTTCACACACCTCCTTTCTCTGACATCACACACCTTCATTCTGACTTCACACACCTCCATTCTCTGACTTCACACACCTCAATTCTGTGACGTGACACACCTCCATTCTGACTTCACACACCTTCATTCTATGATTTCACCCACCTCCATTCTATGACTTCACTCACCTCCATTCTGTGACTTCACACACCTCCATTCTGACTTCACACCCCTCCATTCTGACTTCACACACCTCCATTCTGACTTCACACAGCTCCATTCTATGAATTCACACACCTCCATTCTATGACTTCACACACTTCCATTCTATGACTTCACACTCCTCCGTTCTGTGGCTTCAAACACCTCCATTCTGAGTTCACACACCTCGATTCTGTGACTTCACACACCTCCCTCCTATGACTTCACACACCTCCATTCTATGAATTCACACACCTCCATTCTGTGATTTCACACACCTCCATTCTATGACTTCACACACCTCCATTCTGTGACTTCACACACCTCCATTCTGAGTTCAAACACCTCCATTCTATGACTTCACAAATCAACATTCTGAGTTCACAGACCTCCATTCTATGACTTCACACACTTCCAATCTATGACTTCACACACCTCCATTCTGACTTCACACACCTCCATTCTGACTTCACACACCTCAATTCTTTGACTTCACACACCTTCATTATATGATTTCACACACCTCCATTCTATGACTTCACAAACCTCCATTCTGTGACTTCACACACCTCCATTCTGCGTTCCCTCACCTCCATTCTGTGACTTCACACACCTCCATTCGTTGACATCAAAAACCACCATTCTATGACTTCACACAACTCCATTTTAACTTCACACAACTCCATTCTATGAGTTCACACACCTCCATTTTATGACTTCACACACCTCCATTCTATGACTTCACACACCTCAATTCTATGACTTCACACACGTCCATTCTATGACTTCACACACCTCCATTCTGTGACTTCACACACCTCCACTCTATGACTTCAAACACCTTCATTCTTACTTCACAAACATCCATTCTGTGACTTCACACACCTCCATTCTGTGATTTCACACACCTTCATTCTGACTTCACACCCCTCCATTCTGTGACTTCACACACCTCAATTCTATGACTTCACACACCTCCATTCTGACTTCACACACCTCCATTCTATGACTTCACACACCTCCATTCTTTGACTTCACACACCTCCATTTTGTGACTTCACACACCTAAATTCTATGACTTCACACACCTCCATTTTGACTTCACACACCTCCATTCTATGACTTCACACACCTCCGTTCTGACTTCACACAGCTCCATTCTGTGACTTCACAAATCTCCATTCTGTGATTTCACACACCTCCATACTATGACTTCACACACCTCCATCTATGACTTAACACACCTCCATTCTGAGTTCACACATCCCCATTCTGTGACTTCACACACCTCCATTCTGACTTCACACACCTTCATTTTATGACTTCACACATCTCCATTCTGTGACTTCTCACACCTCCATTCTATGACTTCACACTCTTCCATTGTGACGTCACACAACTCCATTCTATGAGTTCACACATCTCCATTCTATGATTTCACACTCCTCCATTATGACTTCACACACCTCCATTCTATGACATCACAGACCTCGAATCTGTGACTTCACTCACCTCCACTCTATGACTTCACACTCCTCCATTCTATGACTTCCCACACCTCCTTTCTATGACTTCACCAACCTCAGTCTATGACTTCACACACCTCCATTCTGACTTCACACACCTCCATTCTGTGACTTCACACACCTCCATTCTATGACTTCACACACCTCCATTCTATGAATTCACACACCTCCATTCTATGACTTCACACACCTCCATACTGTGACTTCACACACCTCCATTCTATGACTTCAAACACCTTCATTCTTACTTCACTAACATCCATTCTGTGACTTCACACACCTCCTTTCTCTGACATCACACACCTTCATTCTGACTTCACACACCTCCATTTTCTGACTTCACACACCTCAATTCTGTGACGTGACACACCTCCATTCTGACTTCACACACCTTCATTCTATGATTTCACCCACCTCCATTCTATGACTTCACACACCTCCATTCTGTGACTTCACACACCTCCATTGTGACTTCACACCCCTCCATTCTGACTTCACACACCTCCATTCTGACTTCACGCAGCTCCATTCTATGAATTCACACACCTCCATTCTGTGACTTCACACACCACCTTTTTGACTTCACACACCTCCACTCTCTGACTTTACACACCTCCAATCTGTGACTTCACAAACCTCCATTCTGTGACTTCACACACCTCTATTGTTTCACTTCACACACCTCCATTCTTTGACTTCACACACCTCCATTCTATGACTTCACACACCTTCATTCTTACTTCAGAAACATCCATTCTCTGACTTCACACACCTCCATTCTATGACTTCACACACCTCCATTCTGTGACTTCACACACCTCCATTCTTTGACATCAAAAACCACCATTCTATGACTTCACACAACTCCATTTTAACTTCACACACCTCCATTCTATGAGTTCACACACCTCCATTTTATGACTTCACACACCTCCATTCTATGACTTCACACACCTCAATTCTATGACTTCACACACATCCATTCTATGACTTCACACACCTCAATTCTGTGACTTCACACACCTCCACTCTATGACTTCAAACACCTTCATTCTTACTTCACAAACATCCATTCTGTGACTTCACACACCTCCATTCTGTGACTTCTCACACCTTCATTCTGACTTCACACCCCTCCATTCTGTGAATTCACACACCTCAATTCTGTGACTTCTCACACCTCCATTCTGACTTCACACACCTCCATTCTATGACTTCACACACCTCCATTCTTTGACTTCACACACCTCCATTTTGTGACTTCACACACCTAAATTCTATGACTTCACACACCTCCATTGTGACTTCACACACCTACATTCTATGACTTCACACACCTCCGTTCTGACTTCACACAGCTCCATTCTGTGACTTCACAAAACTCCATTCTGTGATTTCACACACCTCCATACTATCACTTCACACACCTCCATCTATGACTTCACACACCTCCATTCTGAGTTCTCACACCTCCATTCTGTGACTTCACACACCTCCATTCTGACTTCACACACCTTCATTTTATGACTTCACACACCTCCATTCTGTGAGTTCTCACACCTCCATTCTATGACTTCACACTCTTCCATTGTGACGTCACACAACTCCATTCTATGAGTTCACACATCTCCATTCTATGATTTCACACACCTCCATTCTGACTTCAAACACCTCCATTCTATGACATCACAGACCTCGAATCTGTGACTTCACTCACCTCCACTCTATGACTTCACACTCCTCCATTCTATGACTTCCCACACCTCCTTTCTATGACTTCACCCACCTCAGTCTATAACTTCACACACCTCCATTCTGACTTCACACACCTCCTTTCTGTGACTTCACACACCTCCATTCTATGACTTCACACACCTCCATTCTATGAATTCACACACCTCCATTCTATGACTTCACACACCTCCATACTGTGACTTCACACACCTCCATTCTATGACTTCAAACACCTTCATTCTTACTTCACAAACATCCATTCTGTGACTTCACACACCTCCTTTCTCTGACATCACACACCTTCATTCTGACTTCACACACCTCCATTCTCTGACTTCACACACCTCAATTCTGTGACGTGACACACCTCCATTCTGACTTCACACACCTTCATTCTATGATTTCACCCACCTCCATTCTATGACTTCACTCACCTCCATTCTGTGACTTCACACACCTCCATTCTGACTTCACACCCCTCCATTCTGACTTCACACACCTCCATTCTGACTTCACACAGCTCCATTCTATGAATTCACACACCTCCATTCTATGACTTCACACACTTCCATTCTATGACTTCACACTCCTCCGTTCTGTGGCTTCACACACCTCCATTCTGAGTCCACACACCTCCATTCTGTGACTTCACACACCTCCATTCTGTGACTTCACACACCTCCATTCTGTGACTTCACACACCTCCATTCTGTGACTTCACACACCTCCATTCTGAGTTCAAACACCTCCATTCTATGACTTCACAAACCACCATTCTGAGTTCACAGACCTCCATTCTATGACTTCACACACTTCCAATCTATGACTTCACACACCTCCATTCTGACTTCACACACCTCCATTCTGACTTCACACACCTCAATTCTTTGACTTCACACACCTTCATTATATGATTTCACACACCTCCATTCTATGACGTCACAAACCTCCATTCTGTGACTTCACACACCTCCATTCTGCGTTCACACACCTCCATTCTGTGACTTCACACACCTCCATTCTGTCACTTCACACACCTCCATTCTGATTTCACACCCCTCCATTCTGACTACACACCTCCATTCTGACTTCACACAGCTCCATTCTATGAATTCACACACCTCCATTCTGTGACTTCACACACCTCCGTTTTGACCTCACACACTTCCAATCTGTGACTTCACAAACCTCCATTCCGTGACTTCACACACCTCTATTGTTTCACTTCACACACCTCCATTATTTGACTTCACACACCTCCATTCTATGACTTCACACACCTTCATTCTTACTTCAGAAACATCCATTCTCTGACTTCACACACCTCCATTCTATGACTTCACACACCTCCATTCTGTGACTTCACACACCTCCATTCGTTGACATCAAAAACCACCATTCTATGACTTCACACAACTCCATTTTAACTTCACACACCTCCATTCTATGAGTTCACACACCTCCATTTTATGACTTCACACACCTCCATTCTATGACGTCACACACCTCAATTCTATGACTTCACACACATCCATTCTATGACTTCACACACCTCCATTCTGTGACTTCACACACCTCCACTCTATGACTTCAAACACCTTCATTCTTACTTCACAAACATCCATTCTGTGACTTCACACACCTCCATTCTGTGACTTCTCACACCTTCATTCTGACTTCACACCCCTCCATTCTGTGAATTCACACACCTCAATTCTGTGACTTCTCACACCTCCATTCTGACTTCACACACCTCCATTCTATGACTTCACACACCTCCATTCTTTGACTTCACACACCTCCATTTTGTGACTTCACACACCTAAATTCTATGACTTCACACACCTCCATTGTGACTTCACACACCTCCATTCTATGACTTCACACACCTCCGTTCTGACTTCACACAGCTCCATTCTGTGACTTCACACACCTCCATTCTATGACTTCACACACCTTCATTCTGACTTCACACACCTCCATTCTCTGACTTCACACACCTCAATTCTGTGACGTGACACACCTCCATTCTGACTTCACACACCTTCATTCTATGATTTCACCCACCTCCATTCTATGACTTCACTCACCTCCATTCTGTGACTTCACACACCTCCATTCTGACTTCACACCCCTCCATTCTGACTTCACACACCTCCATTCTGACTTCACACAGCTCCATTCTATGAATTCACACACCTCCATTCTATGACTTCACACACTTCCATTCTATGACTTCACACTCCTCCGTTCTGTGGCTTCACACACCTCCATTCTGAGTTCACACACCTCGATTCTGTGACTTCACACACCTCCCTCCTATGACTTCACACACCTCCATTCTATGAATTCACACACCTCCATTCTGTGATTTCACACACCTCCATTCTATGACTTCACACACCTCCATTCTGTGACTTCACACACCTCCATTCTGAGTTCAAACACCTCCATTCTATGACTTCACAAATCAACATTCTGAGTTCACAGACCTCCATTCTATGACTTCACACACTTCCAATCTATGACTTCACACACCTCCATTCTGACTTCACACACCTCCATTCTGACTTCACACACCTCAATTCTTTGACTTCACACACCTTCATTATATGATTTCACACACCTCCATTCTATGACTTCACAAACCTCCATTCTGTGACTTCACACACCTCCATTCTGCGTTCCCTCACCTCCATTCTGTGACTTCACACACCTCCATTCGTTGACATCAAAAACCACCATTCTATGACTTCACACAACTCCATTTTAACTTCACACACCTCCATTCTATGAGTTCACACACCTCCATTTTATGACTTCACACACCTCCATTCTATGACTTCACACACCTCAATTCTATGACTTCACACACGTCCATTCTATGACTTCACACACCTCCATTCTGTGACTTCACACACCTCCACTCTATGACTTCAAACACCTTCATTCTTACTTCACAAACATCCATTCTGTGACTTCACACACCTCCATTCTGTGATTTCACACACCTTCATTCTGACTTCACACCCCTCCATTCTGTGACTTCACACACCTCAATTCTATGACTTCACACACCTCCATTCTGACTTCACACACCTCCATTCTATGACTTCACACACCTCCATTCTTTGACTTCACACACCTCCATTTTGTGACTTCACACACCTAAATTCTATGACTTCACACACCTCCATTTTGACTTCACACACCTCCATTCTATGACTTCACACACCTCCGTTCTGACTTCACACAGCTCCATTCTGTGACTTCACAAATCTCCATTCTGTGATTTCACACACCTCCATACTATGACTTCACACACCTCCATCTATGACTTAACACACCTCCATTCTGAGTTCACACATCTCCATTCTGTGACTTCACACACCTCCATTCTGACTTCACACACCTTCATTTTATGACTTCACACATCTCCATTCTGTGACTTCTCACACCTCCATTCTATGACTTCACACTCTTCCATTGTGACGTCACACAACTCCATTCTATGAGTTCACACATCTCCATTCTATGATTTCACACTCCTCCATTATGACTTCACACACCTCCATTCTATGACATCACAGACCTCGAATCTGTGACTTCACTCACCTGCACTCTATGACTTCACACTCCTCCATTCTATGACTTCCCACACCTCCTTTCTATGACTTCACCAACCTCAGTCTATGACTTCACACACCTCCATTCTGACTTCACACACCTCCATTCTGTGACTTCACACACCTCCATTCTATGACTTCACACACCTCCATTCTATGAATTCACACACCTCCATTCTATGACTTCACACACCTCCATACTGTGACTTCACACACCTCCATTCTATGACTTCAAACACCTTCATTCTTACTTCACTAACATCCATTCTGTGACTTCACACACCTCCTTTCTCTGACATCACACACCTTCATTCTGACTTCACACACCTCCATTCTCTGACTTCACACACCTCAATTCTGTGACGTGACACACCTCCATTCTGACTTCACACACCTTCATTCTATGATTTCACCCACCTCCATTCTATGACTTCACACACCTCCATTCTGTGACTTCACACACCTCCATTGTGACTTCACACCCCTCCATTCTGACTTCACACACCTCCATTCTGACTTCACACAGCTCCATTCTATGAATTCACACACCTCCATTCTGTGACTTCACACACCACCTTTTTGACTTCACACACCTCCACTCTCTGACTTCACACACCTCCAATCTGTGACTTCACAAACCTCCATTCTGTGACTTCACACACCTCTATTGTTTCACTTCACACACCTCCATTCTTTGACTTCACACACCTCCATTCTATGACTTCACACACCTTCATTCTTACTTCAGAAACATCCATTCTCTGACTTCACACACCTCCATTCTATGACTTCACACACCTCCATTCTGTGACTTCACACACCTCCATTCGTTGACATCAAAAACCACCATTCTATGACTTCACACAACTCCATTTTAACTTCACACACCTCCATTCTATGAGTTCACACACCTCCATTTTATGACTTCACACACCTCCATTCTATGACTTCACACACCTCAATTCTATGACTTCACACACATCCATTCTATGACTTCACACACCTCAATTCTGTGACTTCACACACCTCCACTCTATGACTTCAAACACCTTCATTCTTACTTCACAAACATCCATTCTGTGACTTCACACACCTCCATTCTGTGACTTCTCACACCTTCATTCTGACTTCACACCCCTCCATTCTGTGAATTCACACACCTCAATTCTGTGACTTCTCACACCTCCATTCTGACTTCACACACCTCCATTCTATGACTTCACATACCTCCATTCTTTGACTTCACACACCTCCATTTTGTGACTTCACACACCTAAATTCTATGACTTCACACACCTCCATTGTGACTTCACACACCTACATTCTATGACTTCACACACCTCCGTTCTGACTTCACACAGCTCCATTCTGTGACTTCACAAAACTCCATTCTGTGATTTCACACACCTCCATACTATCACTTCACACACCTCCATCTATGACTTCACACACCTCCATTCTGAGTTCTCACACCTCCATTCTGTGACTTCACACACCTCCATTCTGACTTCACACACCTTCATTTTATGACTTCACACACCTCCATTCTGTGAGTTCTCACACCTCCATTCTATGACTTCACACTCTTCCATTGTGACGTCACACAACTCCATTCTATGAGTTCACACATCTCCATTCTATGATTTCACACACCTCCATTCTGACTTCAAACACCTCCATTCTATGACATCACAGACCTCGAATCTGTGACTTCACTCACCTCCACTCTATGACTTCACACTCCTCCATTCTATGACTTCCCACACCTCCTTTCTATGACTTCACCCACCTCAGTCTATAACTTCACACACCTCCATTCTGACTTCACACACCTCCTTTCTGTGACTTCACACACCTCCATTCTATGACTTCACACACCTCCATTCTATGAATTCACACACCTCCATTCTATGACTTCACACACCTCCATACTGTGACTTCACACACCTCCATTCTATGACTTCAAACACCTTCATTCTTACTTCACAAACATCCATTCTGTGACTTCACACACCTCCTTTCTCTGACATCACACACCTTCATTCTGACTTCACACACCTCCATTCTCTGACTTCACACACCTCAATTCTGTGACGTGACACACCTCCATTCTGACTTCACACACCTTCATTCTATGATTTCACCCACCTCCATTCTATGACTTCACTCACCTCCATTCTGTGACTTCACACACCTCCATTCTGACTTCACACCCCTCCATTCTGACTTCACACACCTCCATTCTGACTTCACACAGCTCCATTCTATGAATTCACACACCTCCATTCTATGACTTCACACACTTCCATTCTATGACTTCACACTCCTCCGTTCTGTGGCTTCACACACCTCCATTCTGAGTCCACACACCTCCATTCTGTGACTTCACACACCTCCATTCTGTGACTTCACACACCTCCATTCTGTGACTTCACACACCTCCATTCTGTGACTTCACACACCTCCATTCTGAGTTCAAACACCTCCATTCTATGACTTCACAAACCACCATTCTGAGTTCACAGACCTCCATTCTATGACTTCACACACTTCCAATCTATGACTTCACACACCTCCATTCTGACTTCACACACCTCCATTCTGACTTCACACACCTCAATTCTTTGACTTCACACACCTTCATTATATGATTTCACACACCTCCATTCTATGACGTCACAAACCTCCATTCTGTGACTTCACACACCTCCATTCTGCGTTCACACACCTCCATTCTGTGACTTCACACACCTCCATTCTGTCACTTCACACAACTCCATTCTGATTTCACACCCCTCCATTCTGACTACACACCTCCATTCTGACTTCACACAGCTCCATTCTATGAATTCACACACCTCCATTCTGTGACTTCACACACCTCCGTTTTGACTTCACACACTTCCAATCTGTGACTTCACAAACCTCCATTCCGTGACTTCACACACCTCTATTGTTTCACTTCACACACCTCCATTCTTTGACTTCACACACCTCCATTCTATGACTTCACACACCTTCATTCTTACTTCAGAAACATCCATTCTCTGACTTCACACACCTCCATTCTATGACTTCACACACCTCCATTCTGTGACTTCACACACCTCCATTCGTTGACATCAAAAACCACCATTCTATGACTTCACACAACTCCATTTTAACTTCACACACCTCCATTCTATGAGTTCACACACCTCCATTTTATGACTTCACACACCTCCATTCTATGACGTCACACACCTCAATTCTATGACTTCACACACATCCATTCTATGACTTCACACACCTCCATTCTGTGACTTCACACACCTCCACTCTATGACTTCAAACACCTTCATTCTTACTTCACAAACATCCATTCTGTGACTTCACACACCTCCATTCTGTGACTTCTCACACCTTCATTCTGACTTCACACCCCTCCATTCTGTGAATTCACACACCTCAATTCTGTGACTTCTCACACCTCCATTCTGACTTCACACACCTCCATTCTATGACTTCACACACCTCCATTCTTTGACTTCACACACCTCCATTTTGTGACTTCACACACCTAAATTCTATGACTTCACACACCTCCATTGTGACTTCACACACCTCCATTCTATGACTTCACACACCTCCGTTCTGACTTCACACAGCTCCATTCTGTGACTTCACACACCTCCATTCTATGACTTCACACACCTTCATTCTGACTTCACAAACCTCCATTCTCTGACTTCACACACCTCAATTCTGTGACGTGACACACCTCCATTCTGACTTCACACACCTTCATTCTATGATTTCACCCACCTCCATTCTATGACTTCACTCACCTCCATTCTGTGACTTCACACACCTCCATTCTGACTTCACACCCCTCCATTCTGACTTCACACACCTCCATTCTGACTTCACACAGCTCCATTCTATGAATTCACACACCTCCATTCTATGACTTCACACACTTCCATTCTATGACTTCACACTCCTCCGTTCTGTGGCTTCACACACCTCCATTCTGAGTTCACACACCTCCATTCTGTGACTTCACACACCTCCCTCCTATGACTTCACACACCTCCATTCTATGAATTCACACACCTCCATTCTGTGATTTCACACACCTCCATTCTATGACTTCACACACCTCCATTCTGTGACTTCACACACCTCCATTCTGAGTTCAAACAGCTCCATTCTATGACTTCACAAATCAACCTTCTGAGTTCACAGACCTCCATTCTATGACTTCACACACTTCCAATCTATGACTTCACACACCTCCATTCTGACTTCACACACCTCCATTCTGACTTCACACACCTCAATTCTTTGACTTCACACACCTTCATTATATGATTTCACACACCTCCATTCTATGACTTCACAAACCTCCATTCTGTGACTTCACACACCTCCATTCTGCGTTCCCTCACCTCCATTCTGTGACTTCACACACCTCCATTCGTTGACATCAAAAACCACCATTCTATGACTTCACACAACTCCATTTTAACTTCACACACCTCCATTCTATGAGTTCACACACCTCCATTTTATGACTTCACACACCTCCATTCTATGACTTCACACACCTCAATTCTATGACTTCACACACATCCATTCTATGACTTCACACACCTCCATTCTGTGACTTCACACACCTCCACTCTATGACTTCAAACACCTTCATTCTTACTTCACAAACATCCATTCTGTGACTTCACACACCTCCATTCTGTGATTTCACACACCTTCATTCTGACTTCACACCCCTCCATTCTGTGACTTCACACACCTCAATTCTATGACTTCACACACCTCCATTCTGACTTCACACACCTCCATTCTATGACTTCACACACCTCCATTCTTTGACTTCACACACCTCCATTTTGTGACTTCACACACCTAAATTCTATGACTTCACACACCTCCATTGTGACTTCACACACCTCCATTCTATGACTTCACACACCTCCGTTCTGACTTCACACAGCTCCATTCTGTGACTTCACAAATCTCCATTCTGTGATTTCACACACCTCCATACTATGACTTCACACACCTCCATCTATGACTTAACACACCTCCATTCTGAGTTCACACATCTCCATTCTTGGACTTCACACACCTCCATTCTGACTTCACACACCTTCATTTTATGACTTCACACATCTCCATTCTGTGACTTCTCACACCTCCATTCTATGACTTCACACTCTTCCATTGTGACGTCACACAACTCCATTCTATGAGTTCACACATCTCCATTCTATGATTTCACACTCCTCCATTATGACTTCACACACCTCCATTCTATGACATCACAGACCTCGAATCTGTGACTTCACTCACCTCCACTCTATGACTTCACACTCCTCCATTCTATGACTTCCCACACCTCCTTTCTATGACTTCACCAACCTCAGTCTATAACTTCACACACCTCCATTCTGACTTCACACACCTCCATTCTGTGACTTCACACACCTCCATTCTATGACTTCACACACCTCCATTCTATGAATTCACACACCTCCATTCTATGACTTCACACACCTCCATACTGTGACTTCACACACCTCCATTCTATGACTTCAAACACCTTCATTCTTACTTCACAAACATCCATTCTGTGACTTCACACACCTCCTTTCTCTGACATCACACACCTTCATTCTGACTTCACACACCTCCATTCTCTGACTTCACACACCTCAATTCTGTTACGTGACACACCTCCATTCTGACTTCACACACCTTCATTCTATGATTTCACCCACCTCCATCCTATGACTTCACACACCTCCATTCTATGACTTCACACACCTCCGTTCTGACTTCACACAGCTCCATTCTGTGACTTCACAAAACTCCATTCTGTGATTTAACACACCTCCATACTATCACTTCACACACCTCCATCTATGACTTCACACACCTCCATTCTGAGTTCACACACCTCCATTCTGTGACTTCACACACCTCCATTCTGACTTCACACACCTTCATTTTATGACTTCACACACCTCCATTCTGTGAGTTCTCACACCTCCATTCTATGACTTCACACTCTTCCATTGTGACGTCACACAACTCCATTCTATGAGTTCACACATCTCCATTCTATGATTTCACACACCTCCATTCTGACTTCAAACACCTCCATTCTATGACATCACAGACCTCGAATCTGTGATTTCACTCACCTCCACTCTATGACTTCACACTCCTCCATTCTATGACTTCCCACACCTCCTTTCTATGACTTCACCCACCTCAGTCTATAACTTCACACACCTCCATTCTGACTTCACACACCTCCATTCTGTGACTTCACACACCTCCATTCTATGACTTCACACACCTCCATACTGTGACTTCACACACCTCCATTCTATGACTTCAAACACCTTCATTCTTACTTCACAAACATCCATTCTGTGACTTCACACACCTCCTTTCTCTGACATCACACACCTTCATTCTGACTTCACACACCTCCATTCTCTGACTTCACACACCTCAATTCTGTGACGTGACACACCTCCATTCTGACTTCACACACCTTCATTCTATGATTTCACCCACCTCCATTCTATGACTTCACTCACCTCCATTCTGTGACTTCACACACCTCCATTCTGACTTCACACCCCTCCATTCTGACTTCACACACCTCCATTCTGACTTCACACAGCTCCATTCTATGAATTCACACACCTCCATTCTATGACTTCACACACTTCCACTCTATGACTTCACACTCCTCCGTTCTGTGGCTTCACACACCTCCATTCTGAGTTCACACACCTCCATTCTGTGACTTCACACACCTCGCTCCTATGACTTCACACACCTCCATTCTATGAATTCACACACCTCCATTCTGTGATTTCACACACCTCCATTCTATGACTTCACACACCTCCATTCTGTGACTTCACACACCTCCATTCTGAGTTCAAACACCTCCATTCTATGACTTCACAAATCAACATTCTGAGTTCACAGACCTCCATTCTATGACTTCACACACTTCCAATCTATGACTTCACACACCTCCATTCTGACTTCACACACCTCCATTCTGACTTCACACACCTCAATTCTTTGACTTCACACACCTTCATTATATGATTTCACACACCTCCATTCTATGACTTCACAAACCTCCATTCTGTGACTTCACACACCTCCATTCTTCGTTCCCTCACCTCCATTCTGTGACTTCACACACCTCCATTCGTTGACATCAAAAACCACCATTCTATGACTTCACACAACTCCATTTTAACTTCACACACCTCCATTCTATGAGTTCACACACCTCCATTTTATGACTTCACACACCTCCATTCTGTGACTTCACACACCTCCACTCTATGACTTCAAACACCTTCATTCTTACTTCACAAACATCCATTCTGTGACTTCACACACCTCCATTCTGTGATTTCACACACCTTCATTCTGACTTCACACCCCTCCATTCTGTGACTTCACACACCTCAATTCTATGACTTCACACACCTCCATTCTGACTTCACACACCTCCATTCTATGACTTCACACACCTCCATTCTTTGACTTCACACACCTCCATTTTGTGACTTCACACACCTAAATTCTATGACTTCACACACCTCCATTGTGACTTCACACACCTCCATTCTATGACTTCACACACCTCCGTTCTGACTTCACACAGATCCATTCTGTGACTTCACAAATCTCCATTCTGTGATTTCACACACCTCCATACTATGACTTCACACACCTCCATCTATGACTTAACACACCTCCATTCTGAGTTCACACATCTCCATTCTGTGACTTCACACACCTCCATTCTGACTTCACACACCTTCATTTTATGACTTCACACATCTCCATTCTGTGACTTCTCACACCTCCATTCTATGACTTCACACTCTTCCATTGTGACGTCACACAACTCCATTCTATGAGTTCACACATCTCCATTCTATGATTTCACACTCCTCCATTATGACTTCACACACCTCCATTCTATGACATCACAGACCTCGAATCTGTGACTTCACTCACCTCCACTCTATGACTTCACACTCCTCCATTCTATGACTTCCCACACCTCCTTTCTATGACTTCACCAACCTCAGTCTATGACTTCACACACCTCCATTCTGACTTCACACACCTCCATTCTGTGACTTCACACACCTCCATTCTATGACTTCACACACCTCCATTCTATGAATTCACACACCTCCATTCTATGACTTCACACACCTCCATACTGTGACTTCACACACCTCCATTCTATGACTTCAAACACCTTAATTCTTACTTCACAAACATCCATTCTGTGACTTCACACACCTCCTTTCTCTGACATCACACACCTTCATTCTGACTTCACACACCTCCATTCTCTGACTTCACACACCTCAATTCTGTGACGTGACACACCTCCATTCTGACTTCACACACCTTCATTCTATGATTTCACCCACCTCCATTCTATGACTTCACACAGCTCCATTCTGTGACTTCACACACCTCCATTGTGACTTCACACCCCTCCATTCTGACTTCACACACCACCATTCTGACTTCACACAGCTCCATTCTATGAATTCACACACCTCCATTCTGTGACTTCACACACCACCTTTTTGACTTCACACACCTCCACTCTCTGACTTCACACACCTCCAATCTGTGACTTCACAAACCTCCGTTCTGTGACTTCACACACCTCTATTGTTTCACTTCACACACCTCCATTCTTTGACTTCACACACCTCCATTCTATGACTTCACACACCTTCATTCTTACTTCAGAAACATCCATTCTCTGACTTCACACACCACCATTCTATGACTTCACACACCTCCATTCTGTGACTTCACACACCTCCATTCGTTGACATCAAAAACCACCATTCTATGACTTCACACAACTCCATTTTAACTTCACACACCTCCATTCTATGAGTTCACACACCTCCATTTTATGACTTCACACACCTCCATTCTATGACTTCACACACCTCAATTCTATGACTTCACACACATCCATTCTATGACTTCACACACCTCCATTCTGTGACTTCACACACCTCCACTCTATGACTTCAAACACCTTCATTCTTACTTCACAAACATCCATTCTGTGACTTCACACACCTCCATTCTGTGATTTCACACACCTTCATTCTGACTTCACACCCCTCCATTCTGTGACTTCACACACCTCAATTCTATGACTTCACACACCTCCATTCTGACTTCACACACCTCCATTCTATGACTTCACACTCCTCCATTCTATGACTTCACACACCTCCATTTTGTGACTTCACACACCTAAATTCTATGACTTCACACACCTCCATTGTGACTTCACACACCTCCATTCTATGACTTCACACACCTCCGTTCTGACTTCACACAGCTACATTCTGTGACTTCACAAATCTCCATTCTGTGATTTCACACACCTCCATACTATGACTTCACACACCTCCATCTATGACTTAACACACCTCCATTCTGAGTTCACACATCTCCATTCTGTGACTTCACACACCTCCATTCTGACTTCACACACCTTCATTTTATGACTTCACACATCTCCATTCTGTGACTTCTCACACCTCCATTCTATGACTTCACACTCTTCCATTGTGACATCACACAACTCCATTCTATGAGTTCACACATCTCCATTCTATGATTTCACACACCTCCATTCTGACTTCACACACCTCCATTCTATGACATCACAGACCTCGAATCTGTGACTTCACTCACCTCCACTCTATGACTTCACACTCCTCCATTCTATGACTTCCCACACCTCCTTTCTATGACTTCACCAACCTCAGTCTGTGACTGCACACACCTCCATTCTGACTTCACACACCTCCATTCTGTGACTTCACACACCTCCATTCTATGACTTCACACACCTCCATTCTATGAATTCACACACCTCCATTCTATGACTTCACACACCTCCATACTGTGACTTCACACACCTCCATTCTATGACTTCAAACACCTTCATTCTTACTTCACAAACATCCATTCTGTGACTTCCCACACCTCCTTTCTCTGACATCACACACCTTCATTCTGACTTCACACACCTCCATTCTCTGACTTCACACACCTCAATTCTGTGACGTGACACACCTCCATTCTGACTTCACACACCTTCATTCTATGATTTCACCCACCTCCATTCTATGACTTCACACACCTCTATTCTGTGACTTCACACACCTCCATTGTGACTTCACACCGCTCCATTCTGACTTCACACACCTCCATTCTGACTTCACACAGCTCCATTCTATGAATTCACACACCTCCATTCTGTGACTTCACACACCACCTTTTTGACTTCACACACCTCCACTCTCTGACTTCACACACCTCCATTCTGTGACTTCACACACCTCCGTTTTGCCTTCACACACTTCCAATATGTGACTTCACACACCTCCATTCTGTGACTTCACACACCTCTATTGTTTCACTTCACACACCTCCATTCTTTGACTTCACACACCGCCATTCCATGACTTCACAAACCTCCATTCTATGAGTTCACACACCTCCATTCTATGAGTTCACACACCTCCAATTTGACTTCACACATCTCCATTCTATGACTTCACACACCTTCATTCTTACTTCAAAAAACTTCCATTCTCTTACTTCACACACCTCCATTCTATGAGTTGACAAACCTCCCTTCTGTGACTTCACACACCTCCATTCTGAGTTCACACACCTCCTTTCTATAACTTCACACACTTCCATTCTGTGGCTTCACACACCTCCATTCTGTGGCTTCACACACCTACATTCTTAGTTCACACACCTCCATTCTGTGACTTCACACTCCTCCATTCTGTGACTTCACACACCTCCATTCTGTGACTTCACACACCTCGATCCTATGACATCACACACCTCCATTCAGTGAATTAACACACCTCCATTCTGTGATTTCACAAACCTCCATTCTATGACTTCACACACCTCCATTCTGTGACTTCACACACCTCCATTCTGAGTTCACACACCTCCATTCTATGACTTCACAAACCTCCATTCTGAGTTCACAGACCTCCATTCTATGACTTCACACACCTCCATTCTATGACTTCACTCACCTCCATTCTGACTTCACACACCTCCATTCTGACTTCACACACCTTAATTCTGTGACTTCACACAGCTCCATTCTATGATTTCACACATTTCCTTTCTATGACTTCACACACCTCCATTCTGTGGCTTCACACACCTCCAATCTGACTTCACACACATCCATTCTGTGACTTCACACACCACCTTTTTGACTTCACACACCTCCATTCTGTGACTTCACACACCTCCATTCTGTGACTTCACACACCTCCTTTTTCACTTCACAAACTTAAATTCTGTGACTTCACACACCTCCATTCTGTGACTTCACACACCTCTATTGTTTCACTTCACACACCTCCATTCTTTGACTTCACACACCTCCATTCCATGACTTCACACACCTCCATTCTATGAGTTCACACACGTCCATTCTATGAGTTCACACACCTCCAATTTGACTTCACACACCTCCATTCTATGACTTCACACACCTTCATTCTTACTTCAGAAACATCTATTCTCTGACTTCACACACCTCCCTTCTATGACTTCACAAACCTCCATTCTGTGACTTCACACACCTCCATTCTGAATTCACACACCTCCATTCTGTGACTTCACACACCTCCATTCTTCCTTCACACACCTCCATTCTATGACTTCACACACTTCCATTCTATGACTTCACACACCTCCGTTCTGTGGCTTCACACACCTCCATTCTGGGTTCACAGACCTCCATTCTATGACTTCACACACTTCCAATCTATGACTTCACACATCTCCATTCTGTGACTTCTCACACCTCCATTCTATGACTTCACACTCTTACATTGTGACGTCACACAACACAATTCTATGAGTTCACACATCTCCATTCTATGATTTCACACACCTCCATTCTGACTTCACACACCTCCATTCTATGACATCACAGACCTCGAATCTGTGACTTCACTCACCTCCACTCTATGACTTCACACTCCTCCATTCTATGACTTCCCACACCTCCTTTCTATGACTTCACCCACCTCAGTCTATGACTTAATGCACAACTCCATTCTGACTTCACACACCTCCATTCTGTGAGTTCACACACCTCCATTCTATGACTTCACACACCTCCATTCTATGACTTCACACACCTCCATTCTATGACTTCACACACCTCCATTCTGTGACTGCACTCACCTCCATTCTATGACTTCAAACACCTTCATTTTTACTTCACAAACATCCATTCTGTGACTTCACACACCTAATTTCTGTGACTTCACACACCTTCATTCTGACTTCACACACCTCCAGTCTCTGACTTCACACACCTCCATTCTGTGACGTGACACACCTCCATTCTGACTTCACACACCTTCATTCTATGATTTCACACACCTCCATTCTATGACTTCACACACCTCCATTCTGTGACTTCACACACCTCCATTCTGACTTCACACAGCTCCATTATATGAATTCACACACCTCCATTCTGTGACTTCACACACTTCCAATCTGTGACTTCACAAACCTCCATTCTGTGACTTCACACACCTGTATTGTTTCACTTCACACACCTCCATTCTTTGACTTCACACACCTCCATTCTATGACTTCACACACCTTCATTCTTACTTCAGAAACATCCATTCTCTGACTTCACACACCTCCATTCTATGACTTCACACACCTCCATTCTGTGACTTCACACACCTCCATTCGTTGACATCAAAAACCACCATTCTATGACTTCACACAACTCCATTTTAACTTCACACACCTCCATTCTATGAGTTCACACACCTCCATTTTATGACTTCACACACCTCCATTCTATGACTTCACACACCTCAATTCTATGACTTCACACACATCCATTCTATGACTTCACACACCTCCATTCTGTGACTTCACACACCTCCACTCTATGACTTCAAACACCTTCATTCTTACTTCACAAACATCCATTCTGTGACTTCACACACCTCCATTCTGTGACTTCACACACCTTCATTCTAACTTCACACCCCTCCATTCTGTGAATTCACACACCTCAATTCTGTGACTTCTCACACCTCCATTCTGACTTCACACACCTCCATTCTATGACTTCACACACCTCCATTCTTTGACTTCACACACCTCCATTTTGTGACTTCACACACCTAAATTCTATGACTTCACACACCTCCATTGTGACTTTACACACCTCCATTCTATGACTTCACACACCTCCGTTCTGACTTCACACAGCTCCATTCTGTGACTTCACAAAACTCCATTCTGTGATTTCACACAACTCCATACTATCACTTCACACACCTCCATCTATGACTTCACACACCTCCATTCTGAGTTCACACACCTCCATTCTGTGACTTCACACACCTCCATTCTGACTTCACACACCTTCATTTTATGACTTCACACACCTCCATTCTGTGAGTTCTCACACCTCCATTCTATGACTTCACACTCTTCCATTGTGACGTCACACAACTCCATTCTATGAGTTCACACATCTCCATTCTATGATTTCACACACCTCCATTCTGACTTCAAACACCTCCATTCTATGACATCACAGACCTCGAATCTGTGACTTCACTCACCTCCACTCTATGACTTCACACTCCTCTATTCTATGACTTCCCACACCTCCTTTCTATGACTTCACCCACCTCAGTCTATGACTTCACACACCTCCATTCTGACTTCACACACCTCCATTCTGTGACTTCACACACCTCCTTTCTATGACTTCACACACCTCCATTCTATGACTTCACACACCTCCATACTGTGACTTCACACACCTCCATTCTATGACTTCAAACACCTTCATTCTTACTTCACAAACATCCATTCTGTGACTTCACACACCTCCTTTCTCTGACATCACACACCTTCATTCTGACTTCACACACCTCCATTCTCTAACTTCACACACCTCAATTCTATGACGTGACACACCTCCATTCTGACTTCACACACCTTCATTCTATGATTTCACCCACCTCCATTCTATGACTTCACACACCTCCATTCTGTGACTTCACACACCTCCATTCTGACTTCACACCCCTCCATTCTGACTTCACACACCTCCATTCTGACTTCACACAGCTCCATTCTATGAATTCACACACCTCCATTCTATGACTTCACACACTTCCATTCTATGACTTCACACTCCTCCGTTCTGTGGCTTCACACACCTCCATTCTGAGTTCACACACCTCCATTCTGTGACTTCACACACCTCCATTCTGTGACTTCACACACCTCCATTCTGTGACTTCACACAGCTCGATCCTATGACTTCACACACCTCCATTCTATGAATTCACACACCTCCATTCTGTGATTTCACACACCTCCATTCTGTGACTTCACACACCTTCATTCTATGATTTCACACACCTCCATTCTATGACTTCACACACCTCCATTCTGTGACTTCACACACCTCCATTCTGATTTCACACCCCTCCATTCTGACTACACCCCTCCATTCTGACTTCACACAGCTCAATTCTATGAATTCACACACCTCCATTCTGTGACTTCACACACCTCCGTTTTGACTTCACACACCTCCAATCTGTGACTTCACAAACCTCCATTCTGTGACTTCACACACCTCTATTGTTTCACTTCATACACCTCCATTCTTTGACTTCACACACCGCCATTCCATGACTTCACAAACCTCCATTCTATGAGTTCCCACACCTCCATTCTATGAGTTCACACACCTCCATTCTATGACTTCACAAATCTCCATTCTATGACTTCACACACCTTCATTCTTACTTCAGAAACATCCATTCTCTTACTTCACACACCTCCATTCTATGACTTCACACACCTCCATTCTGTGACCTCACACACCTCCATTCTGTGACTTCACACACCTCGATCCTATGACTTCACACACCTCCATTCTATGAATTCACACACCTCCAGTCTGTAATTTCACACACCTCCATTCTATGACTTCACACACCTCCATTCTGTGACTTCACACACCTCCATTTTGTGACTTCACACACCTAAATTCTATGACTTCACACACCTCAATTCTATGACTTCACACACCTCCATTCTATGACTTCACACAGTTCCATTCTATGATTTCACACACCTCCATTCGTTGACATCAAAAACCACCATTCTATGACTTCACACACCTCCATTCTGTGATTTCACACACCTTCATTCTGACTTCACACCCCTCCATTCTGTGACTTCACACACCTCAATTCTGTGACTTCACACACCTCCATTCTGACTTCACACACCTCCATTCTATGACTTCACACACCTCCATTCCATGACTTCACACACCTCCATTTTGTGACTTCACACACCTAAATTCTATGACTTCACACACCTCCATTGTGACTTCACACACCTCCATTATATGACTTCACACACCTCCGTTCTGACTTCACACAGCTCCATTCTCTGACTTCACAAAACTCCATTCTGTGATTTCACACACCTCCATACTATGACTTCACACACCTCCATCTATGACTTCACACACCTCCATTCTGAGTTCACACACCTCCATTCTGTGACTTCACAAACCTCCATTATGACTTCACACTCTTCCATTGTGACGTCACACAACTCCATTCCGTGACTTCTCACACCTCCATTCTATGACTTCACACTCTTCCATTGTGACGTCACACAACTCCATTCTATGAGTTCACACATCTCCATTCTATGATTTCACACACCTCCATTCTGACTTCACACACCTCCATTCTATGACATCACAGACCTCGAATCTGTGACTTCACTCACCTCCACTCTATGACTTCACACTCCTCTATTCTATGACTTCCCACACCTCCTTTCTATGACTTCACCAACCTCAGTCTATGACTTCACACACCTCCATTCTGACTTCACACACCTCCATTCTGTGACTTCACACTCCTCCATTCTATGACTTCACACACCTCCATTCTATGAATTCACACACCTCCATTCTATGACTTCACACACCTCCATACTGTGACTTCACACACCTCCATTCTATGACTTCAAACACCTTCATTCTTACTTCACAAACATCCATTCTGTGACTTCACACTCCTCCTTTCTCTGACATCAAACACCTTCATTCTGACTTCACACACCTCCATTCTCTGACTTCACACACCTCAATTCTGTGACGTGACACACCTCCATTCTGACTTCACACACCTTCATTCTATGATTTCACCCACCTCCATTCTATGACTTCACACACCTCCATTCTGTGACTTCACACACCTCCATTCTGACTTCACACCCCTCCATTCTGACTTCACACACCTCCATTCTGACTTCACACAGCTCCATTCTATGAATTCACACACCTCCATTCTGTGACTTCACACACCACCTTTTTGACTTCACACACCTCCACTCTCTGACTTCACACACCTCCATTCTGTGACTTCACACACCTCCGTTTTGCCTTCACACACTTCCAATATGTGACTTCACACACCTCCATTCTGTGACTTCACACACCTCTATTGTTTCACTTCACACACCTCCATTCTTTGACTTCACACACCGCCATTCCATGACTTCACAAACCTCCATTCTATGAGTTCACATTCCTCCATTCTATGAGTTCACACACCTCCAATTTGACTTCACACATCATCATTCTATGACTTCACACACCTTCATTCTTACTTCAAAAAACATCCATTCTCTTACTTCACACACCTCCATTCTATGACTTCACAAACCACCCTTCTGTGACTTCACACACCTCCATTCTGAGTTCACACACCTCCTTTCTATGACTTCACACACTTCCATTCTGTGGCTTCACACACCTCCATTCTGTGGCTTCACACACCTACATTCTGAGTTCACACACCTCCATTCTGTGACTTCACACACCTCCATTCTGTGACTTCACACACCTCCATTCTGTGACTTCACACACCTCGATCCTATGACATCACACACCTCCATTCAGTGAATTAACACACCTCCATTCTGTGATTTCACAAACCTCCATTCTATGACTTCACACACCTCCATTCTGTGACTTCACACACCTCCATTCTGAGTTCACACACCTCCATTCTATGACTTCACACACCTCCATTCTATGACTTCAATCACCTCCATTCTGACTTCACACACCTCCATTCTGACTTCACACACCTTAATTCTGTGACTTCACACACCTCCATTCTATGATTTCAGACATTTCCATTCTATGACTTCACACACCTCCATTCTGTGGCTTCACACACCTCCAATCTGACTTCACACACATCAATTCTGTGACTTCACACACCACCTTTTTGACTTCACACACCTCCATTCTGTGACTTCACACACCTCCATTCTGTGATTTCACACACCTCCTTTTTCACTTCACACACTTCCATTCTGTGACTGCACACACCTCCATTCTGTGACTTCACACACATCTATTGTTTCACTTCACACATCTCCATTCTTTGACTTCACACACCTCCATTCCATGACTTCACACACCTCCATTCTATGAGTTCACACACCTCCATTCTATGAGTTCACACACCTCCAATTTGACTTCACACACCTCCATTCTATGACTTCACACACCTTCATTCTTACTTCAGAAACATCTATTCTCTGACTTCACACACCTCCCTTCTATGACTTCACAAACCTCCATTCTGTGACTTCACACACCTCCATTCTGAATTCACACACCTCCATTCTGTGACTTCACACACCTCCATTCTTCCTTCACACACCTCCATTCTATGACTTCACACACTTCCATTCTATGACTTCACACACCTCCGTTCTGTGGCTTCACACACCTCCATTCTGAGTCACACACCTCCATTCTGTGACTTCATACACCTCCATTCTGTGACTTCACACACCTCCATTCTGTGACTTCACACACCTCGATCCTATGACTTCACACACCTCCATTCCATGAATTCACACACCTCCATTCTGTGATTTCACACACCTCCATTCTATGACTTCACACACCTCCATTCTGTGACTTCACACACCTCCATTCTGAGTTCACACACCTCCATTCTATGACTCACAAACCACCATTCTGAGTTCACAGACCTCTATTCTATGACTTCACACACTTCCAATCTATGACTTCACACACCTCCATTCTGACTTCACACACCTCAATTCTTTGACTTCACACACCTTCATTATATGATTTCACACACCTCCATTCTATGACTTCACAAACCTCCATTCTGTGACTTCACACACCTCCATTCTGCGTTCACACACCTCCATTCTGTGACTTCACACACCTCCATTCGTTGACATCAAAAACCACCATTCTATGACTTCACACAACACCATTTTAACTTCACACACCTCTATTCTATGAGTTCACACACCTCCATTTTATGACTTCACACACCTCCATTCTATGACTTCACACACCTCAATTCTATGACTTCACACACCTCCAATCTATGACTTCACACACCTCCATTCTGTGATTTCACACACCTTCATTCTGACTTCACACCCCTCCATTCTGTGACTTCACACACCTCAATTCTGTGACTTCACACACCTCCATTCTGACTTCACACACCTCCATTCTATGACTTCACACACCTCCATTCTATGACTTCACACACCTGCATTTTGTGACTTCACACACCTAAATTCTATGACTTCACACACCTCCATTGTGACTTCACACACCTCCATTCTATGACTTCACACACCTCCGTTCTGACTTCACACAGCTCCATTTTGTGACTTCACAAATCTCCATTCTGTGATTTCACACACCTCCATACTATGACTTCACACACCTCCATCTATGCCTTAACACACCTCCATTCTGAGTTCACACACCTCCATTCTGTGACTTCACACACCTCCACTCTGACTTCACACACCTTCATTTTATGACTTCACACATCTCCATTCTGTGACTTCTCACACCTCCATTCTATGACTTCACACTCTTCCATTGTGACGTCACACAACTCCATTCTATGAGTTCACACATCTCCATTCTATGATTTCACACACCTCCATTCTGACTTCACACACCTCCATTCTATGACATCACAGACCTCGAATCTGTGACTTCACTCACCTCCACTCTATGACTTCACACTCCTCCATTCTATGACTTCCCACACCTCCTTTCTATGACTTCACCCACCTCAGTCTATGACTTAATACACACCTCCATTCTGACTTCACACACCTCCATTCTGTGACTTCACACACCTCCATTCTATGACTTCACACACCTCAATTCTATGACTTCACACACCTCCATTCTATGACTTCACACAACTCCATTCTGTGACTTCACTCACCTCCATTCTATGACTTCAAACACCTTCATTCTTACTTCACAAACATCCATTCTGTGACTTCACACACCTCCTTTCTGTGACTTCACACACCATCATTCTGACTTCACACACCTCCAGTCTCTGACTTCACACACCTCAATTCTGTGACGTGACACACCACCATTCTGGCTTCACACACCTTCATTCTATGATTTCACACACCTCCATTCTATGACTTCACACACCTCCATTCTGTGACTTCACACACCTCCATTCTGACTTCACACAGCTCCATTCTATGAATTCACACACCTCCATTCTGTGACTTCACACACTTCCAATCTGTGACTTCACAAACCTCCATTCTGTGACTTCACACACCTCTATTGTTTCACTTCACACACCTCCATTCTTTGACTTCACACACCTCCATTCTATGACTTCACACACCTTCATTCTTACTTCAGAAACATCCATTCTCTGACTTCACACACCTCCATTCTATGACTTCCCACACCTCCATTCTGTGACTTCACACACCTCCATTCGTTGACATCAAAAACCACCATTCCATGACTTCACACAACTCCATTTTAACTTCACACACCTCCATTCTATGAGTTCACACACCTCCATTTTATGACTTCACACACCTCCATTCTATGACTTCGCACACCTCAATTCTATGACTTCACACTCATCCATTCTATGACTTCACACACCTCCATTCTGTGACTTCACACACCTCCACTCTATGACTTCAAACACCTTCATTCTTACTTCACAAACATCCATTCTGTGAGTTCACACACCTCCATTCTGTGACTTCACACACCTTCATTCTGACTTCACACCCCTCCATTCTGTGAATTCACACACCTCAATTCTGTGACTTCTCACACCTCCCTTCTGACTTCACACACCTCCATTCTATGACTTCACACACCTCCATCTATGACTTCACACATCTCCATTCTGAGTTCACACACCTCCATTCTGTGACTTCACACACCTCCATTCTGACTTCACACACCTTCATTTTATGACTTCACACACCTCCATTCTGTGAGTTCTCACACCTCCATTCTATGACTTCACACTCTTCCATTGTGACGTCACACAACTCCATTCTATGAGTTCACACATCTCCATTCTATGATTTCACACACCTCCATTCTGACTTCACACACCTTCATTCTATGATTTCACCCACCTCCATTCTATGACTTCACGCACCTCCATTCTGTGACTTCACACACCTCCATTCTGACTTCACACCCCTCCATTCTGACTTCACACACCTCCATTCTGACTTCACACAGCTCCATTCTATGAATTCACACACCTCCATTCTATGACTTCACACACTTCCATTCTATGACTTCACACTCCTCCGTTCTGTGGCTTCACACACCTCCATTCTGAGTTCACACACCTCCATTCTGAGTTCACACACCTCCATTCTGTGACTTCACACACCTCCATTCTGTGACTTCACACACCTCCATTCTATGACTTCACACACCTCCATTCTATGAATTCACACACCTCCATTCTGTGATTTCACACACCTCCATTCTATGACTTCACACACCTCCATTCTCTGACTTCACACACCTCCATTCTGAGTTCAAACACCTCCATTCTATGACTTCACAAACCACCATTCTGAGTTGACAGACCTCCATTCTATGACTTCACACACTTCCAATCTATGACTTCACACACCTCCATTCTGACTTCACACACCTCCATTCTGACTTCACACACCTCAATTCTTTGACTTCACACACCTTCATTATATGATTTCACACACCTCCATTCTATGACTTCACAAACCTCCATTCTGTGACTTCACAAACCTCCATTCTGCGTTCACACACCTCCAATCTGTGACTTCACACACCTCCATTCGTTGACATCAAAAACCACCATTCTATGACTTCACACAACTCCATTTTAACTTCACACACCTCCATTCTATGAGTTCACACACCTCCATTTTATGACTTCACACACCTCCATTCTATGACTTCACACACCTCAATTCTATGACTTCACACACCTCCATTCTATGACTTCACACACCTCCATTCTGTGACTTCACACACCTCCACTCTATGACTTCAAACACCTTCATTCTTACTTCACAAACATCCATTCTGTGACTTCACACACCTCCATTCTGTGATTTCACACACCTTCATTCTGACTTCACACCCCTCCATTCTGTGACTTCACACACCTCAATTCTATGACTTCACACACCTCCATTCTGACTTCACACACCTCCATTCTATGACTTCACATACCTCCATTCTATGACTTCACACACCTCCATTTTGTGACTTCACACACCTAAATTCTACGACTTCACACACCTCCATTGTGACTTCACACACCTCCATTCTATGACTTCACACACCTCCGTTCTGACTTCACACAGCTCCATTCTGTGACTTCACAAATCTCCATTCTGTGATTTCACACACCTCCATACTATGACTTCACACACCTCCATCTATGACTTAACACACCTCCATTCTGAGTTCACACATCTCCATTCTGTGACTTCACACACCTCCATTCTGACTTCACACACCTTCATTTTATGACTTCACACATCTCCATTCTGTGACTTCTCACACCTCCATTCTATGACTTCACACTCTTCCATTGTAACGTCACACAACTCCATTCTATGAGTTCACACATCTCCATTCTATGATTTCACACACCTCCATTCTGACTTCACACACCTCCATTCTATGACATCACAGACCTCGAATCTGTGACTTCACTCACCTCCACTCTATGACTTCACACTCCTCCATTCTATGACTTCCCACACCTCCTTTCTATGACTTCACCCACCTCAGTCTATGACTTAATACACACCTCCATTCTGACTTCACACACCTCCATTCTGTGACTTCACACACCTCCATTCTATGACTTCACACACCTCAATTCTATGACTTCACACACCTCCATTCTATGACTTCACACACCTCCATTCTGTGACTTCACTCACCTCCATTCTATGACTTCAAACACCTTCATTCTTACTTCACAAACATCCATTCTGTGACTTCACACACCTCCTTTCTGTGACTTCACACACCTTCATTCTGACTTCACACACCTCCAGTCTCTGACTTCACACACCTCAATTCTGTGACGTGACACACCTCCATTCTGACTTCACACACCTTCATTCTATGATTTCACACACCTCCATTCTATGACTTCACACACCTCCATTCTGTGACTTCACACACCTCCATTCTGATTTCACACCCCTCCATTCTGACTACACCCCTCCATTCTGACTTCACACAGCTCCATTCTATGAATTCACACACCTCCATTCTGTGACTTCACACACCTCCGTTTTGACTTCACACACCTCCAATCTGTGACTTCACAAACCTCCATTCTTTGACTTCACACACCGCCATTCCATGACTTCACAAATCTCCATTCTATGACTTCACAGACCTCCATTCTATGAGTTCACACACCTCCAATTTGACTTCACAAATCTCCATTCTATGACTTCACACACCTTCATTCTTACTTCAGAAACATCCATTCTCTTACTTCACACACCTCCATTTTGTGACTTCACACACCTCCATTCTGTGACTTCACACACCTCCATTCTGTGACCTCACACACCTCCATTCTGTGACTTCACACACCTCGATCCTATGACTTCACACACCTCCATTCTATGAATTCACACACCTCCATTCTGTGATTTCACACACCTCCATACTATCACTTCACACACCTCCATCTATGACTTCACACACCTCCATTCTGAGTCCACACACCTCCATTCTCTGACTTCACACACCTCCATTATGACTTCACACTCTTCCATTGTGACGTCACACAACTCCATTCTGTGAGTTCTCAAACCTCCATTCTATGACTTCACACTCTTCCATTGTGACGTCACACAACTCCATTCTATGAGTTCACACATCTCCATTCTATGATTTCACACACCTCCATTCAGACTTCAAACACCTCCATTCTATGACATCACAGACCTCGAATCTGTGACTTCACTCACCTCCACTCTATGACTTCACACTCCTCCATTCTATGACTTCCCACACCTCCTTTCTATGACTTCACCCACCTCAGTCTATGACTTCACACACCTCCATTCTGACTTCACACACCTCCATTCTGTGACTTCACACACCTCGATCCTATGACTTCACACACCTCCATTCCATGAATTCACACACCTCCATTCTGTGACTTCACACACCTCCATTCTGACTTCACACACCTTCATTTTATGACTTCACACACCTCCATTCTGTGAGTTCTCACACCTCCATTCTATGACTTCACACTCTTCCATTGTGACGTCACACAACTCCATTCTATGAGTTCACACATCTCCATTCTATGATTTCACACACCTCCATTCTGACTTCACACACCTTCATTCTATGATTTCACCCACCTCCATTCTATGACTTCACGCACCTCCATTCTGTGACTTCACACACCTCCATTCTGACTTCTCACCCCTCCATTCTGACTTCACACACCTCCATTCTGACTTCACACAGCTCCATTCTATGAATTCACACACCTCCATTCTATGACTTCACACACTTCCATTCTATGACTTCACACTCCTCCGTTCTGTGGCTTCACACACCTCCATTCTGAGTTCACACACCTCCATTCTGAGTTCACACACCTCCATTCTGTGACTTCACACACCTCCATTCTGTGACTTCACACACCTCCATTCTATGACTTCACACACCTCCATTCTATGAATTCACACACCTCCATTCTGTGATTTCACACACCTCCATTCTATGACTTCACACACCTCCATTCTCTGACTTCACACACCTCCATTCTGAGTTCAAACACCTCCATTCTATGACTTCACAAACCACCATTCTGAGTTGACAGACCTCCATTCTATGACTTTACACACTTCCAATCTATGACTTCACACACCTCCATTCTGACTTCACACACCTCCATTCTGACTTCACAAACCTCAATTCTTTGACTTCACACACCTTCATTATATGATTTCACACACCTCCATTCTATGACTTCACAAACCTCCATTCTGTGACTTCACAAACCTCCATTCTGCGTTCACACACCTCCAATCTGTGACTTCACACACCTCCATTCGTTGACATCAAAAACCACCATTCTATGACTTCACACAACTCCATTTTAACTTCACACACCTCCATTCTATGAGTTCACACACCTCCATTTTATGACTTCACACACCTCCATTCTATGACTTCACACACCTCAATTCTATGACTTCACACACCTCCATTCTATGACTTCACACACCTCCATTCTGTGACTTCACACACCTCCACTCTATGACTTCAAACACCTTCATTCTTACTTCACAAACATCCATTCTGTGACTTCACACACCTCCATTCTGTGATTTCACACACCTTCATTCTGACTTCACACCCCTCCATTCTGTGACTTCACACACCTCAATTCTATGACTTCACACACCTCCATTCTGACTTCACACACCTCCATTCTATGACTTCACATACCTCCATTCTATGACTTCACACACCTCCATTTTGTGACTTCACACACCTAAATTCTACGACTTCACACACCTCCATTGTGACTTCACACACCTCCATTCTATGACTTCACACACCTTCATTCTTACTTCAGAAACATCCATTCTCTGACTTCACACACCTCCATTCTATGACTTCACACACCTCCATTCTGTGACTTCACACACCTCCATTCGTTGACATCAAAAACCACCATTCTATGACTTCACACAACTCTATTTTAACTTCACACACCTCCATTCTATGAGTTCACACACCTCCATTTTATGACTTCACACACCTCCATTCTATGACTTCACACACCTCAATTCTATGACTTCACACACATCCATTCTATGACTTCACACACCTCCATTCTGTGACTTCACACACCTCCACTCTATGACTTCAAACACCTTCATTCTTACTTCACAAACATCCATTCTGTGACTTCACTCACCTCCATTCTGTGACTTCACACACCTTCATTCTGACTTCACACCCCTCCATTCTGTGAATTCACACACCTCAATTCTGTGACTTCTCACACCTCCATTCTGACTTCACACACCTCCATTCTATGACTTCACACACCTCCATTCTTTGACTTCACACACCTCCATTTTGTGACTTCACACACCTAAATTCTATGACTTCACACACCTCCATTGTGACTTCACACACCTCCATTCTATGAATTCACACACCTCCGTTCTGACTTCACACAGCTCCATTCTGTGACTTCACAAAACTCCGTTCTGTGATTTCACACACCTCCATACTATCACTTCACACACCTCCATCTATGACTTCACACACCTCCATTCTGAGTTCACACACCTCCATTCTCTGACTTCACACACCTCCATTATGACTTCACACACCTTCATTTTATGACTTCACATATCTCCATTCTGTGAGTTCTCACACCTCCATTCTATGACTTCACACTCTCCCATTGTGACGTCACACAACTCCATTCTATGAGTTCACACATCTCCATTCTATGATTTCACACACCTCCATTCTGACTTCAAACACCTCCATTCTATGACATCACAGACCTCGAATCTCTGACTTCACTCACCTCCACTCTATGACTTCACACTCCTCCATTCTATGACTTCCCACACCTCCTTTCTATGACTTCACCCACCTCAGTCTATGACTTCACACACCTCCATTCTAACTTCACACACCTCCATTCTGTGACTTCACACACCTCCATTCTATGACTTCACACACCTCCATTCTATGAATTCACACACCTCCATTCTATGACTTTACACACCTCCATACTGTGACTTCACACACCTCCATTCTATGACTTCTAACACCTTCATTCTTACTTCACAAACATCCATTCTGTGACTTCACACACCACCTTTCTCTGACATCACACACCTTCATTCTGACTTCACACACCTCCATTCTCTGACTTCACACACCTCAATTCTGTGACGTGACACACCTCCATTCTGACTTCACACACCTTCATTCTATGATTTCACCCACCTCCATTCTATGACTTCACACACCTCCATTCTGTGACTTCACACACCTCCATTCTGACTTCACACCCCTCCATTCTGACTTCTCACACCTCCATTCTGACTTCACACAGCTCCATTCTATGAATTCACACACCTCCATTCTATGACTTCACACACTTCCATTCTATGACTTCACACTCCTCCGTTCTGTGGCTTCACACACCTCCATTCTGAGTTCACACACCTCCATTCTGTGACTTCACACACCTCCATTCTGTGACTTCACACACCTCGATCCTATGACTTCACACACCTCCATTCTATGAATTCACACACCTCCATTCTGTGATTTCACACACCTCCATTCTATGACTTCACACACCTCCATTCTGTGACTTCACACACCTCCATTCTGAGTTCAAACACCTCCATTCTATGACTTCACAAACCACCATTCTGAGTTCACAGACCTCCATTCTATGACTTCACACACTTACAATCTATGACTTCACACACCTCCATTCTGACTTCACACACCTCAATTCTTTGACTTCACACACCTTCATTATATGATTTCACACACCTCCATTCTATGACTTCACAAACCTCCATTCTGTGACTTCACACACCTCCATTCTGCGTTCACACACCTCCATTCTGTGACTTCACACAACTCCATTCGCTGACATCAAAAACCACCATTCTATGACTTCACACAGCTCCATTTTAACTTCACACACCTCCATTCTATGAGTTCACACACCTCCATTTTATGACTTCACACACCTCCAATCTATGACTTCACACACCTCAATTCTATGACTTCACACACATCCATTCTATGACTTCACACACCTCCATTCTGTGACTTCACACACCTCCACTCTATGACTTCAAACACCTTCATTCTTACTTCACAAACATCCATTCTGTGACTTCACACACCTCCATTCTGTGATTTCACACACCTTCATTCTGACTTCACACCCCTCCATTCTGTGACTTCACACACCTCAATTCTATGACTTCACACACCTCCATTCTGACTTCACACACCTCCACTCTATGACTTCACACACCTCCATTCTATGACTTCACACACCTCCATTTTGTGACTTCACACACCTAAATTCTATGACTTCACACACCTCCATTGTGACTTCACACACCTCCATTCTATGACTTCACACACCTCCGTTCTGACTTCACACAGCTCCATTCTGTGACTTCACAAATCTCCATTCTGTGATTTCACACACCTCCATACTATGACTTCACACACCTCCATCTATGACTTAACACACCTCCATTCTGAGTTCACACATCTCCATTCTGTGACTTCACACACCTCCATTCTGACTTCACACACCTTCATTTTATGACTTCACACATCTCCATTCTGTGACTTCTCACACCTCCATTCTATGACTTCACACTCTTCCATTGTGACGTCACACAACTCCATTCTATGAGTTCACACATTACCATTCTATGATTTCACACACCTCCATTCTGACTTCACACACCTCCATTCTATGACATCACAGACCTCGAATCTGTGACTTCACTCACCTCCACTCTATGACTTCACACTCCTCCATTCTATGACTTCCCACACCTCCTTTCTATGACTTCACCCACCTCAGTCTATGAATTAATACACACCTCCATTCTGACTTCACACACCTCCATTCTGTGACTTCACACACCTCCATTCTATGACTTCACACAACTCAATTCTATGACTTCACACACCTCCATTCTATGACTTCACACACCTCCATTCTGTGACTTCACTCACCTCCATTCTATGACTTCAAACACCTTCATTCTTACTTCACAAACATCCATTCTGTGACTTCACACACCTCCTTTCTGTGACTTCACACACCTTCATTCTGACTTCACACACCTCCATTCTCTGACTTCACACACCTCAATTCTGTGACGTGACACACCTCCATTCTGACTTCACACACCTTCATTCTATGATTTCACACACCTCCATTCTATGACTTCACACACCTCCATTCTGTGACTTCACACACCTCCATTCTGATTTCACACCCCTCCATTCTGACTACACACCTCCATTCTGACTTCACACAGCTCCATTCTATGAATTCATACACCTCCATTCTGTGACTTCACACACCTCCGTTTTGACTTCACACACTTCCAATCTGTGACTTCACAAACCTCCATTCTGTGACTTCACACACCTCTATTGTTTCACTTCACACACCTCCATTCTTTGACTGCACACACCGCCATTCCATGACTTCACAAACCTCCATTCTATAAGTTCACACACCTCCATTCTATGAGTTCACACACCTCCAATTTGACTTCACAAATCTCCATTCTATGACTTCACACACCTTCATTCTTACTTCAGAAACATCCATTCTCTTACTTCACACACCTCCATTCTATGACTTCACACACCTCCATTCTGTGACTTCACACACCTCCATTCTGTGACCTCACACACCTCCATTCTGTGACTTCACACACCTCGATCCTATGACTTCACACACCTCCATTCTATGAATTCACACACCTCCATTCTGTGATTTCACACACCTCCATTCTATGACTTCACACACCTCCATTCTGTGACTTCACACACCTCCATTCTGAGTTCACACACCTCCATTCTATGACTTCACAAACCCCCATTCTGAGTTCACAGACCTCCATTCTATGACTTCACACAGTTCCATTTTATGACTTCACACACCTCCATTCTGACTTCACACACCTCCATTCTGTCTTCACACACCTCAATTCTTTGACTTCACACACCTTCATTCTATGATTTCACACACCTTCATTCTTACTTCAGAAACATCCATTCTATGACCTCACACAACTCCTATCTATGACTTCACAAACCTCCATTCTGTGACTTCACACACCTCCATTCTGAGTTCACACACCTCCATTCTGTGACTTCACACACCTCCATTCGTTGACATCAAAAACCACCATTCTATGACTTCACACAACTCCATTTTCACTTCACACACCTCCATTCTGTGATTTCACACACCTCCATTCTATGACTTCACACACCTCCATTCTGTGACTTCACACACCTCCATTCTGAGTTCACACACCTCCATTCTATGACTTCACAAACCCCCATTCTGAGTTCACAGACCTCCATTCTATGACTTCACACAGTTCCATTCTATGACTTCACACACCTCCATTCTGACTTCACACACCTCCATTCTGTCTTCACACACCTCAATTCTTTGACTTCTATGATTTCACACACCTTCATTCTTACTTCAGAAACATCCATTCTATGACCTCACACAACTCCTATCTATGACTTCACAAACCTCCATTCTGTGACTTCACACACCTCCATTATGAGTTCACACACCTCCATTCTGTGACTTCACACACCTCCATTCGTTGACATCAAAAACCACCATTCTATGACTTCACACAACTCCATTTTCACTTCACACACCTCCATTCTATGAGTTCACACACCTCCATTTTATGACTTCACACAACCTCAATTCTATGACTTCACACACCTCAATTCTGTGACTTCACACACCTCCATTCTGTGACTTCACATACCTCCACTCTATGACTTCAAACACCTTCATTCTTACTTCATAAACATCCATTCTGTGACTTCACACACCTCCATTCTGTGATTTCACACACCTTCATTCTGACTTCACACCCCTCCATTCTGTGACTTCACACACCTCAATTCTGTGACTTCACACACCTCCATTCTGACTTCACACACCTCCATTCTATGACTTCACACACCTCCATTCTATGACTTCACACACCTCCATTTTGTGACTTCACACACCTAAATTCTATGACTTCACACACCTCCATTGTGACTTCACACACCTCCATTCTATGACTTCACACACCTCCGTTCTGACTTCACACAGCTCCATTCTGTGACTTCACAAAACTCCATTCTGTGATTTCACACACCTCCATACTATGACTTCACACACCTCCATCTATGACTTCACACACCTCCATTCTGAGTTCACACACCTCCATTCTGTGACTTCACACACCTCCATTCTGACTTCACACTCTTCCATTGTGACGTCACACAACTCCATTCTGTGAGTTCACACCTCTCCATTCTATGATTTCACACACCTCCATTCTGACTTCACACACCTCCATTCTATGACATCACAGAACTCGAATCTGTGACTTCACTCACCTCCACTCTATGACTTCACACTCCTCCATTCTATGACTTCACACACCTCCATTCTGTGACTTCACACACCTCCATTCTATGACTTCACACACCTCAATTCTATGACTTCACACACCTCCATTCTATTACTTCACACACCTCCATTCTGTGACTTCACACGCCTCCATTCTATGACTTCAAACACCTTCATTCTTACTTCACGAACATCCATTCTGTGACTTCACACACCTCCATTCTGTGACTTCACACACCTTCATTCTGACTTCACACACCTCCATTCTCTGACTTCACACACCTCAATTCTGGGACGTGACACACCTCCATTCTGACTTCACACGCCTTCATTCTATGATTTCACACACCTCCATTCTATGACTTCACACACCTCTATTCTGTGACTTCACACACCTCCATTCTGATTTCACACCCCTCCATTCTGACTTCACACACCTCCATTCTGACTTCACACAGCTCCATTCTATGAATTCACACACCTCCATTCTGTGATTTCACACACCTCCGTTTTGACTTCACACACTTCCAATCTGTGACTTCACAAACCTCCATTCTGTGACTTCACACACCTCTATTGTTTTACTTCACGCACCTCCATTCTTTGACTTCACACACCGCCATTCCATGACTTCACAAACCTCCATTCTATGAGTTCACACACCTCCATTCTGTGAGTTCATACACCTCCAATTTGACTTCACACATCTCCATTCTATGACTTCACACACCTTCATTCTTACTTCAGAAACATCCATTCTCTTACTTCCCACACCTCCATTCTATGACTTCACGCACCTTCATTCTGTGACTTCACACACCTCCATTCTGAGTTCAGACACCTCCTTTCTATGACTTCACACACTTCCATTCTATGACTTCACACACCTCCATTCTGTGGCTTCACACACCTACATTCTGAGTTCACACACCTCCATTCTGTGACTTCGCACACGTCCATTCTGTGACTTTACACACCTCCATTCTGTGACTTCACACACCTCCATCCTATGAATTCACACACCTCCATTCAATGAATTAACACACCTCCATTCTGTGATTTCACAAACATCCATTCTGTGACTTCACACACCTCCATTCTGTGACTTCACACAACTCCATTCAGATTTCACAAACCTCCATTCTATGACTTCACAAATCTCCATTCTGAGTCCACAGATTTCCGTTCTATGACTTCACACACCTCCATTCTATGACTTCACTCACCTCCATTCTGACTTCACACACCTCCATTCTGACTTCACACACCTTAATTCTGTGACTTCACACACCTCCATTCTATGATTTCACACACTTCCATTGTATGACTTCACACACCTCCATTCTGTGGCTTCACACACCTACACTCTGAGTTCACACACCTCCATTCTGTGACTTCACACACCTCCATTCTGTGAATTCACACACCTCCAATCTGACTTCACACACCTCCATTCTATGACTTCACACACCTCCATTCGTTGACATCAAAAAAACACCATTCAATGACTTCACACAACTCCATTTTGATTTCACACACCTCCATTCTATGAGTTCACACACCTCAATTCTATGACTTCACACACCTCCATTCTATGACTTCACACACCTCCATTCTGTGACTTCACACACCCCCACTCTATGACTTCACACACCTTCATTCTTACTTCACACTCTTCCATTGTGACGTCACACAACTCCATTCTATGAGTTCACACATCTCCATTCTATGATTTCACACACCTCCATTCTGACTTCACACACCTCCATTCTATGACATCACAGAACTCGAATCTGTGACTTCACTCACCTCCACTCTATGACTTCACACTCCTCCATTCTATGACTACCCACACCTCCTTTCTATGACTTCACCCACCTCAGTCTAGGACTTAACACACACCTCCATTCTGACTTCACACACCTCAATTCTGTGACTTCACACACCTCCATTCTATGACTTCACACACCTCAATTCTATGACTTCACACACCTCAATTCTATGACTTCACACACCTCCATTCTGTGACTTCACACGCCTCCATTCTATGACTTCAAACACCTTCATTCTTACTTCACAAACATCCATTCTGTGACTTCACACACCTCCTTTCTGTGACTTCACACACCTTCATTCTGACTTCACACACCTCCATTCTCTGACTTCACACACCTCAATTCTGTGACGTGACACACCTCCATTCTGACTTCACACACCTTCATTCTATGATTTCACACAGCTCCATTCTATGACTTCACACACCTCTATTCTGTGACTTCACACACCTCCATTCTGATTTCACACCCCTCCATTCTGACTTCACACACCTCCATTCTGACTTCACACAGCTCCATTCTATGAATTCACACACCTCCATTCTGTGACTTCACACACCACCTTTTTGACTTCGCACTCCTCCATTCTCTGAATACACACCTCCATTCTGTGACTTCACACACCTCCCTTTTGACTTCACACACTTCCAATCTGTGACTTCACAAACCGCCATTCTGTGACTTCACACACCTCTATTGTTTCACTTCACGCACCTCCATTCTTTGACTTCACACACAGCCATTCCATGACTTCACAAACCTCCATTCTATGAGTTCACACACCTCCATTCTATGAGTTCACACACCTCCAATTTGACTTCACCCATCTCCATTCTATGACTTCACACACCTTCATTCTTACTTCAGAAACATCCATTCTCTTACTTCCCACACCTCCATTCTATGACTTCACACACCTTCATTCTGTGACTTCACACACCTCCATTCTGAGTTCAGACACCTCCTTTCTATGACTTCAGACACTTCCATTCTATGACTTCACACACCTCCATTCTGTGGCTTCACACACCTACATTCTGAGTTCACACACCTTCATTCTGTGACTTCACACACCTCCATTATGTGACTTCACACACCTCGATCCTATTAATTCACACACCTCCATTCAAAGAATTAACACACCTCCATTCTGTGATTTCACAAACATCCATTCTATGACTTCACACACCTCCATTCTGTGACTTCACACACCTCCATTCTATGACTTCACACACCTCCATTCTATGACTTCACAAACCTCCATTCTGAGTTCACAGATCTCCATTCTATGACTTCACACATCTCCATTCTATGACTTCACTCACCTCCATTCTGTCTTCACACTCCTCCATTCTGACTTCACACACCTTAATTCTGTGACTTCACACACCTCCATTCTATGATTTCACACACTTCCATTCTATGACTTCACACACCTCCATTCTGTGGCTTTACACACCTACATTCTGAGTTCACACACCTCCATTCTGTGACTTCACACACCTCCATTCTGTGAATTCACACACCTCCAATCTGACTTCACACACCTCGATTCTATGACTTCACAAACCTCCATTCGTTGACATCAAAAAACACCATTCTATGACTTCACACAACTCCATTTTGACTTCACACACCTCCATTCTATGAGTTCACACACCTCCATTTTACGACTTCTCACACCTCCATTCTATGACTTCACACATCTCAATTCTATGACTTCACACACCTCCATTCTATGACTTCACACACCTCCATTCTGTGACTTCACACACCTCCACTCTATGACTTCAAACACCTTCATTCTTACTTCACAAACATCCATTCTGTGACTTCACACACCTCCATTCTGTGACTTCCCACACCTTCATTCTGAATTCACACACCTCCATTCTGTGACTTCACACACCTCCATTCTATGACTTCACACACGCCCATTCTGTGACTTCACACACCACCTTTTTGACTTCACACACCTCCATTCTGTGACTTCACACACCTCCATTCTGTGACTTCACACACCTCCGTTTTGACTTCACACACTTCCATTCTGTGACTTCACACATCTCCATTCTGTGACTTCACACACCTCCATTCTGTGACTTCACACAGCTCCGTTTTGACTTCACACACTTCCCTTCTGTGACTTCACACACCTCCATTCTATGACTTCACACACATCATTTCTGAGTTGACACACCTCCATTCTGTGATTTCACACACTTCCAATCTGACTTCACACACCTCCATTCCATGACTTAACACACCTCCATTCGTTGACATCAAAAACAACCATTCTATGACTTCACACAACTCCATTGTGACTTCACACATCTCCATTCTATGACTTCACACACCTTCATTCTTGCTTCAGAAACATCCATTCTCTGACTTCACACACCTCCATTGTATGACTTCACAAACCTCCATTCTGTGACTTCACACACCTTCATTCTGAGTTCAAACACCTCCTTTCTATGACTTCACACACTTCCATTCTATGACTTCACACACCTCGATCCTATGACTTCACACACCTCCATTCTATGAATTAACACACCTCCATTCCGTGAGTTCACAAACCTCCATTCTATGACTTCACACACCTCCATTCTGTGACTTCACACACCTCCATTCTGAGTTCACACACCTCCATTCTATGACTTCACAAACCTCCATTCTGTGTTCACAGACCTCCATTCAATGACTTCACACACCTCCATTCTATGACTTCACTCACCTCCATTCTGACTTCACACACCTCCATTCTGACTTCACACACCTCAATTCTGTGACTTCACACACCTCCATTCTATGATTTCACACACTTCCATTCTATGACTTCACTCACCTCCATTCTGTGGCTTCACACACCTACATTCTGAGTTTACACACCTCCAATCTGTGACTTCACACACCTCCATTCTGTGATTTCACATACCTCCAATCTGACTTCACACACCTCCATTCTATGACTTCACCCACCTCCAATCGTTGAGATCAAAAAACACCATTCTATGATTTCACACAACTCCATTTTGACTTCACACACCTCCATTCTATGAGTTCACACACCTCGATTTTATGACTTCACACACCTCCATTCTATGACTTCACACACCTCCATTCTGTGACTTCACACACCTCCACTGTATGACTTCAAACACCTTCATTCTGACTTCACAAACATCCATTTTGTGACTTCACACACCTCCATTCTGTGACTTCACACACCTTCATTCTGACTTCACACACCTCCATTCTGTGACTTCACACACCTCCATTCTGTGACTTCACACACCTCCATTCTGACTTCAAATACCTCCATTCTATGATTTCACACACCTCCATTCTATGACTTCACACACCTCCATTCTGTGACTTCACACACCACCTTTTTGACTTCACACACCTCCATTCTGTGACTTCACACACCTCCATTCTGTGACTTCACACACCTCCATTTTGTCTTCACACACTTCCATTCTGTGACTTCACACACCTCCATTCTGTGACTTCACACACCTCTATTGTTTCACTTCACACACCTCCATTCTTTGACTTCACACACCTCCATTCCATGACTTCACACACCTCCATTCTATGACTTCACACACCTCCATTCTATGAGTTCACACACCTCCAATTTGATTTCACACACCTCCATTCTATGACTTCACACACATTCATTCTTACTTCAGATACATCTATTCTATGACTTCACACACCTCCATTCTATGACTTCACAAACCTCCATTCTGTGACTTCACACACCTCCATTCTGAGTTCACACACCTCCATTCTGTGACAGCACACACCTCCAATCGTTGACATCAAAAACCACCATTCTATGACTTCACACAACTCCATTTTAACTTCACACACCTCCATTCTATGAGTTCACACACCTCAATTCTATGACTTCACACACCTCCATTCTGTGACTTCACACACCTCCATTCTGTGACTTCACACACCTCCACTCTATGACTTCAAACACCTTCATTCTTACTTCACAAACATCCATTCTGTGACTTCACACACCTCCATTCTGTGATTTCACAGACCTTCATTCTGACTTCACACACCTCCATTCTGTGACTTCACACACCTCAATTCTGTGACTTCACACACCTCTATTGTTTCACTTCACACACCTCCATTCTTTGACTTCACACACCTCCATTCCATGACTTCACACACCTCCGTTCTTTGAGTTCACACACCTCCATTCTATGAGTTCACACACCTCTAATTTCACTTCACACACCTCCATTCTATGACTTCACACACCTTCATTCTTACTTCAGAAACATCCATTCTCTGACTTCACACACCTCCATTCTATGACTTCACAAACCTCCATTCTGTGATTTCACACACCTCCATTCTGAGTTCACACACCTCCTTTCTATGACTTCACATATTTCCATTCTATGACTTCACACACCTCCATTCTGTGGCATCACACACCACTATTCTGAGTTCACACACCTCCATTCTGTGACTTCACACACCTCCATTCTGTGACATCACACACCTCCATTCTGTGACTTCACACACCTCGATCCTATGACTTCACACAACTCCATTCTATGAATTAACACACCTCCATTCTGTGAGTTCACAAACCTCCATTCTATGACTTCACACACCTCCATTCTGTGACTTCACACACCTCCATTCTGAGTTCACACACCTCCATTCTATTACTTCACAAACCTCCATTCTGAGTTCATAGACCTCCATTCTATGACTTCACACACCTCCATTCTATTTCACTCACCTCCATTCTGACTTCACACACCTCCATTCTGACTTCACACACCTCAATTCTGTGACTTCACACACCTCCATTCTATGATTTCACGCACTTCCATTCTATGACTTCACACACCTCCATTCTGTGGCTTCACACACCTACATTCTGAGTTTACACACCTCCATTCTGTGACTTCACACACCTCCATTCTGTGAATTCACGCACCTCCAATCTGACTTCACACACCTCCATTCTATGACTTCACACACCTCCATTCGTTGACATCAAAAAACACCATTCTGTGACTTCACAAAACTCCATTTTGACTTCACACACCTCCATTCTATGAGTTCACACACCTCCATTTTATGACTTCACACACCTCCAATCTATGAATTCACACACCTCCATTCTGTGATTTCACACAACTCCAATCTGACTTCACACACCTCCATTCTGTGACTTCACACACCTCCACTCTATGACTTCAAACCCTTTCATTCTTACTTCACAAACATCCATTCTGTGACTTCACACACCTCCATTCTGTGACTTCACACACCTTCATTCTGACTTCACACACCTCCATTCTGTGACTTCACACACCTCCATTCTGTGACTTCACACACCTCCATTCTGACTTCACACACCTCCATTCTATGATGTCACACACCTCCATTCTATGACTTCACACACCTCCATTCTGTGACTTCACACACCGCCTTTTTGACTTCACACACCTCCATTCTGTGACTTCACACACCTCCATTCTGTGACTTCACACACCTCGGTTTTGACTTCACACACTTCGATTCTGTGACTTCACACAACTCCATTCTGTGACTTCACACACCTCTATTGTTTCACTTCACACACCTCCATTCTTTGAATTCACACACCTCCATTCCATGACTTCACACACCTCCATTCTATGAGTTCACACACCTCCATTCTATGAGTTCACACACCTCCAATTTGACTTCACACACCTCCATTCTATGACTTCACACACCTTCATTCTTACTTCAGAAACATCCATTCTCTGACTTCACACACCTCCATTCTATGACTTCACAAACCTCCATTCTGTGACTTCACACACCTCCATTCTGAATTCACACACCTCTATTCTGTGACTTCACACACCTCCATTCTTCCTTCACACACCTCCATTCTATGAATTCACACACCTCCATTTTATGACTTCACACACCTCCATTCTATGACTTCACATACCTCCATTCTGTGACTTCACACACCTCCATTCTATGACTTCAAAAAACCTCCATTCTGAGTTCACAGACCTCCATTCTATGACTTCACACACCTCCATTCTATGACTTCACTCACCTCCATTCTGAGTTCACACACCTCCATTCTGACTTCACACACCTCCATTCTGTGACTTCACACACCTCCATTCTGTGACTTCACACACCTCCGTTTTGTCTTCACACACTTCCATTCTGTGACTTCACACACCTCCATTCTGTGACTTCACACACCTCTATTGTTTCACTTCACACACCTCCATTCTTTGACTTCACACACCTCCATTCCATGACTTCACACACCTCCATTCTATGACTTCACACACCTCCATTCTATGAGTTCACACACCTCCAATTTGACTTCACACACCTCCATTCTATGACTTCACACACATTCATTCTTACTTCAGAAACATCTATTCTATCACTTCACACACCTCCATTCTATGACTTCACAAACCTCCATTCTGTGACTTCACACACCTCCATTCTGAGTTCACACATCTCCATTCTGTGACAGCACACACCTCCATTCGTTGACATCAAAAACCACCATTCTATGACTTCACACAACTTCATTTTAACTTCACACACCTCCATTCTATGAGTTCACACACCTCAATTCTATGAATTCACACACCTCCATTCTGTGACTTCACACACCTCCATTCTGTGACTTCACACACCTCCACTCTATGACTTCAAACACCTTCATTCTTACTTCACAAACATCCATTCTGTGACTTCACACACCTCCACTGTATGACTTCAAACACCTTCATTCTGACTTCACAAACATCCATTTTGTGACTTCACACACCTCCATTCTGTGACTTCACACACCTTCATTCTGACTTCACACACCTCCATTCTGTGACTTCACACACCTCCATTCTGTGACTTCACACACCTCCATTCTGACTTCAAATACCTCCATTCTATGATTTCACACACCTCCATTCTATGACTTCACACACCTCCATTCTGTGACTTCACACACCACCTTTTTGACTTCACACACCTCCATTCTGTGACTTCACACACCTCCATTCTGTGACTTCACACACCTCCATTTTGTCTTCACACACTTCCTTTCTGTGACTTCACACACCTCCATTCTGTGACTTCACACACCTCTATTGTTTCACTTCACACACCTCCATTCTTTGACTTCACACACCTCCATTCCATGACTTCACACACCTCCATTCTATGACTTCACACACCTCCATTCTATGAGTTCACACACCTCCAATTTGACTTCACACACCTCCATTCTATGACTTCACACACATTCATTCTTACTTCAGAAACATCTATTCTATGACTTCACACACCTCCATTCTATGACTTCACAAACCTCCATTCTGTGACTTCACACACCTCCATTCTGAGTTCACACACCTCCATTCTGTGACAGCACACACCTCCATTCGTTGACATCAAAAACCACCATTCTACGACTTCACACAACTCCATTTTAACTTCACACACCTCCATTCTATGAGTTCACACACCTCAATTCTATGACTTCACACACCTCCATTCTGTGACTTCACACACCTTCATTCTGTGACTTCACACACCTCCACTCTATGACTTCAAACACCTTCATTCTTACTTCACAAACATCCATTCTGTGACTTCACACACCTCCATTCTGTGACTTCCCACACCTTCATTCTGAATTCACACACCTCCATTCTGTGACTTCACACACCTCCATTCTATGACTTCACACACGCCCATTCTGTGACTTCACACACCACCTTTTTGACTTCACACACCTCCATTCTGTGACTTCACACACCTCCATTCTGTGACTTCACACACCTCCGTTTTGACTTCACACACTTCCATTCTGTGACTTCACACATCTCCATTCTGTGACTTCACACACCTCCATTCTGTGACTTCACACAGCTCCGTTTTGACTTCACACACTTCCCTTCTGTGACTTCACACACCTCCATTCTATGACTTCACACACATCATTTCTGAGTTGACACACCTCCATTCTGTGATTTCACACACTTCCAATCTGACTTCACACACCTCCATTCCATGACTTAACACACCTCCATTCGTTGACATCAAAAACAACCATTCTATGACTTCACACAACTCCATTGTGACTTCACACATCTCCATTCTATGACTTCACACACCTTCATTCTTGCTTCAGAAACATCCATTCTCTGACTTCACACACCTCCATTGTATGACTTCACAAACCTCCATTCTGTGACTTCACACACCTTCATTCTGAGTTCAAACACCTCCTTTCTATGACTTCACACACTTCCATTCTATGACTTCACACACCTCGATCCTATGACTTCACACACCTCCATTCTATGAATTAACACACCTCCATTCCGTGAGTTCACAAACCTCCATTCTATGACTTCACACACCTCCATTCTGTGACTTCACACACCTCCATTCTGAGTTCACACACCTCCATTCTATGACTTCACAAACCTCCATTCTGTGTTCACAGACCTCCATTCAATGACTTCACACACCTCCATTCTATGACTTCACTCACCTCCATTCTGACTTCACACACCTCCATTCTGACTTCACACACCTCAATTCTGTGACTTCACACACCTCCATTCTATGATTTCACACACTTCCATTCTATGACTTCACTCACCTCCATTCTTTGGCTTCACACACCTACATTCTGAGTTTACACACCTCCAATCTGTGACTTCACACACCTCCATTCTGTGATTTCACACACCTCCAATCTGACTTCACACACCTCCATTCTATGACTTCACCCACCTCCAATCGTTGAGATCAAAAAACACCATTCTATGATTTCACACAACTCCATTTTGACTTCACACACCTCCATTCTATGAGTTCACACACCTCGATTTTATGACTTCACACACCTCCATTCTATGACTTCACACACCTCCATTCTGTGACTTCACACACCTCCACTGTATGACTTCAAACACCTTCATTCTGACTTCACAAACATCCATTTTGTGACTTCACACACCTCCATTCTGTGACTTCACACACCTTCATTCTGACTTCACACACCTCCATTCTGTGACTTCACACACCTCCATTCTGTGACTTCACACACCTCCATTCTGACTTCAAATACCTCCATTCTATGATTTCACACACCTCCATTCTATGACTTCACACACCTCCATTCTGTGACTTCACACACCACCTTTTTGACTTCACACACCTCCATTCTGTGACTTCACACACCTCCATTCTGTGACTTCACACACCTCCATTTTGTCTTCACACACTTCCATTCTGTGACTTCACACACCTCCATTCTGTGACTTCACACACCTCTATTGTTTCACTTCACACACCTCCATTCTTTGACTTCACACACCTCCATTCCATGACTTCACACACCTCCATTTTATGACTTCACACACCTCCATTCTATGAGTTCACACACCTCCAATTTGATTTCACACACCTCCATTCTATGACTTCACACACATTCATTCTTACTTCAGATACATCTATTCTATGACTTCACACACCTCCATTCTATGACTTCACAAACCTCCATTCTGTGACTTCACACACCTCCATTCTGAGTTCACACACCTCCATTCTGTGACAGCACACACCTCCAATCGTTGACATCAAAAACCACCATTCTATGACTTCACACAACTCCATTTTAACTTCACACACCTCCATTCTATGAGTTCACACACCTCAATTCTATGACTTCACACACCTCCATTCTGTGACTTCACACACCTCCATTCTGTGACTTCACACACCTCCACTCTATGACTTCAAACACCTTCATTCTTACTTCACAAACATCCATTCTGTGACTTCACACACCTCCATTCTGTGATTTCACAGACCTTCATTCTGACTTCACACACCTCCATTCTGTGACTTCACACACCTCAATTCTGTGACTTCACACACCTCTATTGTTTCACTTCACACACCTCCATTCTTTGACTTCACACACCTCCATTCCATGACTTCACACACCTCCGTTCTTTGAGTTCACACACCTCCATTCTATGAGTTCACACACCTCTAATTTCACTTCACACACCTCCATTCTATGACTTCACACACCTTCATTCTTACTTCAGAAACATCCATTCTCTGACTTCACACACCTCCATTCTATGACTTCACAAACCTCCATTCTGTGACTTCACACACCTCCATTCTGAGTTCACACACCTCCTTTCTATGACTTCACATATTTCCATTCTATGACTTCACACACCTCCATTCTGTGGCATCACACACCACTATTCTGAGTTCACACACCTCCATTCTGTGACTTCACACACCTCCATTCTGTGACATCACACACCTCCATTCTGTGACTTCACACACCTCGATCCTATGACTTCACACAACTCCATTCTATGAATTAACACACCTCCATTCTGTGAGTTCACAAACCTCCATTCTATGACTTCACACACCTCCATTCTGTGACTTCACACACCTCCATTCTGAGTTCACACACCTCCATTCTATTACTTCACAAACCTCCATTCTGAGTTCATAGACCTCCATTCTATGACTTCACACACCTCCATTCTATTTCACTCACCTCCATTCTGACTTCACACACCTCCATTCTGACTTCACACACCTCAATTCTGTGACTTCACACACCTCCATTCTATGATTTCACGCACTTCCATTCTATGACTTCACACACCTCCATTCTGTGGCTTCACACACCTACATTCTGAGTTTACACACCTCCATTCTGTGACTTCACACACCTCCATTCTGTGAATTCACGCACCTCCAATCTGACTTCACACACCTCCATTCTATGACTTCACACACCTCCATTCGTTGACATCAAAAAACACCATTCTGTGACTTCACAAAACTCCATTTTGACTTCACACACCTCCATTCTATGAGTTCACACACCTCCATTTTATAACTTCACACACCTCCAATCTATGAATTCACACACCTCCATTCTGTGATTTCACACAACTCCAATCTGACTTCACACACCTCCATTCTGTGACTTCACACACCTCCACTCTATGACTTCAAACCCTTTCATTCTTACTTCACAAACATCCATTCTGTGACTTCACACACCTCCATTCTGTGACTTCACACACCTTCATTCTGACTTCACACACCTCCATTCTGTGACTTCACACACCTCCATTCTGTGACTTCACACACCTCCATTCTGACTTCACACACCTCCATTCTATGATGTCACACACCTCCATTCTATGACTTCACACACCTCCATTCTGTGACTTCACACACCGCCTTTTTGACTTCACACACCTCCATTCTGTGACTTCACACACCTCCATTCTGTGACTTCACACACCTCGGTTTTGACTTCACACACTTCCATTCTGTGACTTCACACAACTCCATTCTGTGACTTCACACACCTCTATTGTTTCACTTCACACACCTCCATTCTTTGAATTCACACACCTCCATTCCATGACTTCACACACCTCCATTCTATGAGTTCACACACCTCCATTCTATGAGTTCACACACCTCCAATTTGACTTCACACACCTCCATTCTATGACTTCACACACCTTCATTCTTACTTCAGAAACATCCATTCTCTGACTTCACACACCTCCATTCTATGACTTCACAAACCTCCATTCTGTGACTTCACACACCTCCATTCTGAATTCACACACCTCTATTCTGTGACTTCACACACCTCCATTCTTCCTTCACACACCTCCATTCTATGAATTCACACACCTCCATTTTATGACTTCACACACCTCCATTCTATGACTTCACATACCTCCATTCTGTGACTTCACACACCTCCATTCTATGACTTCAAAAAACCTCCATTCTGAGTTCACAGACCTCCATTCTATGACTTCACACACCTCCATTCTATGACTTCACTCACCTCCATTCTGAGTTCACACACCTCCATTCTGACTTCACACACCTCCATTCTGTGACTTCACACACCTCCATTCTGTGACTTCACACACCTCCGTTTTGTCTTCACACACTTCCATTCTGTGACTTCACACACCTCCATTCTGTGACTTCACACACCTCTATTGTTTCACTTCACACACCTCCATTCTTTGACTTCACACACCTCCATTCCATGACTTCACACACCTCCATTCTATGACTTCACACACCTCCATTCTATGAGTTCACACACCTCCAATTTGACTTCACACACCTCCATTCTATGACTTCACACACATTCATTCTTACTTCAGAAACATCTATTCTATCACTTCACACACCTCCATTCTATGACTTCACAAACCTCCATTCTGTGACTTCACACACCTCCATTCTGAGTTCACACATCTCCATTCTGTGACAGCACACACCTCCATTCGTTGACATCAAAAACCACCATTCTATGACTTCACACAACTTCATTTTAACTTCACACACCTCCATTCTATGAGTTCACACACCTCAATTCTATGAATTCACACACCTCCATTCTGTGACTTCACACACCTCCATTCTGTGACTTCACACACCTCCACTCTATGACTTCAAACACCTTCATTCTTACTTCACAAACATCCATTCTGTGACTTCACACACCTCCACTGTATGACTTCAAACACCTTCATTCTGACTTCACAAACATCCATTTTGTGACTTCACACACCTCCATTCTGTGACTTCACACACCTTCATTCTGACTTCACACACCTCCATTCTGTGACTTCACACACCTCCATTCTGTGACTTCACACACCTCCATTCTGACTTCAAATACCTCCATTCTATGATTTCACACACCTCCATTCTATGACTTCACACACCTCCATTCTGTGACTTCACACACCACCTTTTTGACTTCACACACCTCCATTCTGTGACTTCACACACCTCCATTCTGTGACTTCACACACCTCCATTATGTCTTCACACACTTCCTTTCTGTGACTTCACACACCTCCATTCTGTGACTTCACACACCTCTATTGTTTCACTTCACACACCTCCATTCTTTGACTTCACACACCTCCATTCCATGACTTCACACACCTCCATTCTATGACTTCACACACCTCCATTCTATGAGTTCACACACCTCCAATTTGACTTCACACACCTCCATTCTATGACTTCACACACATTCATTCTTACTTCAGAAACATCTATTCTATGACTTCACACACCTCCATTCTATGACTTCACAAACCTCCATTCTGTGACTTCACACACCTCCATTCTGAGTTCACACACCTCCATTCTGTGACAGCACACACCTCCATTCGTTGACATCAAAAACCACCATTCTATGACTTCACACAACTCCATTTTAACTTCACACACCTCCATTCTATGAGTTCACACACCTCAATTCTATGACTTCACACACCTCCATTCTGTGACTTCACACACCTTCATTCTGTGACTTCACACACCTCCACTCTATGACTTCAAACATCTTCATTCTTACTTCACAAACATCCATTCTGTGACTTCACACACCTCCATTCTATGATTTCACAGACCTTCATTCTGACTTCACACACCTCTATTCTGTGACTTCACACACCTCAACTCTGTGACTTCACACACCTCTATTGTTTCACTTCACACACCTCCATTCTTTGACTTCACACACCTCCATTCCATGACTTCACACACCTCCGTTCTTTGAGTTCACACACCTCCATTCTATGAGTTCACACACCTCTAATTTCACTTCACACACCTCCATTCTATGACTTCACACTCCTTCATTCTTACTTCAGAAACATCCATTCTCTGACTTCACACACCTCCATTCTATGACTTCACAAACCTCCATTCTGTGACTTCACACACCTCCATTCTGAGTTCACACACCTCCTTTCTATGACTTCACATATTTCCATTCTATGACTTCACACACCTCCATTCTGTGGCATCACACACCTCTATTCTGAGTTCACACACCTCCATTCTGTGACTTCACACACCTCCATTCTGTGACATCACACACCTCCATTCTGTGACTTCACACACCTCGATCCTATGACTTCACACAACTCCATTCTATGAATTAACACACCTCCATTCTGTGAGTTCACAAACCTCCATTCTATGACTTCACACACCTCCATTCTGTGACTTCACACACCTCCATTCTGAGTTCACACACCTCCATTCTATTACTTCACAAACCTCCATTCTGAGTTCATAGACCTCCATTCTATGACTTCACACACCTCCATTCTATTTCACTCACCTCCATTCTGACTTCACACACCTCCATTCTGACTTCACACACCTCAATTCTGTGACTTCACACACCTCCATTCTATGATTTCACGCACTTCCATTCTATGCCTTCACACACCTCCATTCTGTGGCTTCACACACCTACATTCTGAGTTTACACACCTCCATTCTGTGACTTCACACACCTCCATTCTGTGAATTCACGCACCTCCAATCTGACTTCACACACCTCCATTCTATGACTTCACACACCTCCATTCGTTGACATCAAAAAACACCATTCTGTGACTTCACAAAACTCCATTTTGACTTCACACACCTCCATTCTATGAGTTCACACACCTCCATTTTATGACTTCACACACCTCCAATCTATGAATTCACACACCTCCATTCTGTGATTTCACACAACTCCAATCTGACTTCACACACCTCCATTCTGTGACTTCACACACCTCCACTCTATGACTTCAAACCCTTTCATTCTTACTTCACAAACATCCATTCTGTGACTTCACACACCTCCATTCTGTGACTTCACACACCTTCATTCTGACTTCACACACCTCCATTCTGTGACTTCACACACCTCCATTCTGTGACTTCACACACCTCCATTCTGACTTCACACACCTCCATTCTATGATGTCACACACCTCCATTCTATGACTTCACACACCTCCATTCTGTGACTTCACACACCGCCTTTTTGACTTCACACACCTCCATTCTGTGACTTCACACACCTCCATTCTGTGACTTCACACACCTCCGTTTTGACTTCACACACTTCCATTCTGTGACTTCACACACCTCCATTCTGTGACTTCACACACCTCTATTGTTTCACTTCACACACCTCCATTCTTTGAATTCACACACCTCCATTCCATGACTTCACACACCTCCATTCTATGAGTTCACACACCTCCATTCTATGAGTTCACACACCTCCAATTTGACTTCACACACCTCCATTCTATGACTTCACACACCTTCATTCTTACTTCAGAAACATCCATTCTCTGACTTCACACACCTCCATTCTATGACTTCACAAACCTCCATTCTGTGACTTCACACACCTCCATTCTGAATTCACACACCTCTATTCTGTGACTTCACACACCTCCATTCTTCCTTCACACACCTCCATTCTATGAATTCACACACCTCCATTTTATGACTTCACACACCTCCATTCTATGACTTCACATACCTCCATTCTGACTTCACACACCTCCATTCTGTGACTTCACACACCTCCATTCTGTGACTTCACACACCTCCGTTTTGTCTTCACACACTTCCATTCTGTGACTTCACACACCTCCATTCTGTGACTTCACACACCTCTATTGTTTCACTTCACACACCTCCATTCTTTGACTTCACACACCTCCATTCTATGAGTTCACACACCTCCAATTTGACTTCACACACCTCCATTCTATGACTTCACACACCTCCATTCTATGAGTTCACACACCTCCAATTTGACTTCACACACCTCCATTCTATGACTTCACACACATTCATTCTTACTTCAGAAACATCTATTCTATCACTTCACACACCTCCATTCTATGACTTCACAAACCTCCATTCTGTGACTTCACACACCTCCATTCTGAGTTCACACACCTCCATTCTGTGACAGCACACACCTCCATTCGTTGACATCAAAAACCACCATTCTATGACTTCACACAACTTCATTTTAACTTCACACACCTCCATTCTATGAGTTCACACACCTCAATTCTATGACTTCACACACCTCCATTCTGTGACTTCACATACCTCCATTCTGTGACTTCACACACCTCCACTCTATGACTTCAAACACCTTCATTCTTACTTCACAAACATCCATTCTGTGACTTCACACACCTCCATTCTGTGATTTCACACACCTTCATTCTGACTTCACACACCTCCATTCTGTGACTTCACACACCTCAATTCTGTGACTTCACACACCTCTATTGTTTCACTTCACACACCTCCATTCTTTGATTTCACACACCTCCATTCCATGACTTCACACACCTCCGTTCTTTGAGTTCACACACCTCCATTCTATGAGTTCACACACCTCTAATTTCACTTCACACACCTCCATTCTATGACTTCACACACCTTCATTCTTACTTCAGAAACATCCATTCTCTGACTTCACACACCTCCATTCTATGACTTCACAAACCTCCATTCTGTGACTTCACACACCTCCATTCTGAGTTCACACACCTCCTTTCTATGACTTCACATATTTCCATTCTATGACTTCACACACCTCCATTCTGTGGCATCACACACCTCTATTCTGAGTTCACACACCTCCATTCTGTGACTTCACACACCTCCATTCTGTGACATCACACACCTCCATTCTGTGACTTCACACACCTCGATCCTATGACTTCACACAACTCCATTCTATGAATTAACACACCTCCATTCTGTGAGTTCACAAACCTCCATTCTATGACTTCACACACCTCCATTCTGTGACTTCACACACCTCCATTCTGAGTTCAGACACCTCCATTCTATTACTTCACAAACCTCCATTCTGAGTTCATAGACCTCCATTCTATGACTTCACACACCTCCATTCTATTTCACTCACCTCCATTCTGACTTCACACACCTCCATTCTGACTTCACACACCTCAATTCTGTGACTTCACACACCTCCATTCTATGATTTCACGCACTTCCATTCTATGACTTCACACACCTCCATTCTGTGGCTTCACACACCTACATTCTGAGTTTACACACCTCCATTCTGTGACTTCACACACCTCCATTCTGTGAATTCACGCACCTCCAATCTGACTTCACACACCTCCATTCTATGACTTCACACACCTCCATTCGTTGACATCAAAAAACACCATTCTGTGACTTCACAAAACTCCATTTTGACTTCACACACCTCCATTCTATGAGTTCACACACCTCCATTTTATGACTTCACACACCTCCAATCTATGAATTCACACACCTCCATTCTGTGATTTCACACAACTCCAATCTGACTTCACACACCTCTATTCTGTGACTTCACACACCTCCACTCTATGACTTCAAACCCTTTCATTCTTACTTCACAAACATCCATTCTGTGACTTCACACACCTCCATTCTGTGACTTCACACACCTTCATTCTGACTTCACACACCTCCATTCTGTGACTTCACACACCTCCATTCTGTGACTTCACACACCTCCATTCTGACTTCACACACCTCCATTCTATGATGTCACACACCTCCATTCTATGACTTCACACACCTCCATTCTGTGACTTCACACACCGCCTTTTTGACTTCACACACCTCCATTCTGTGACTTCACACACCTCCATTCTGTGACTTCACACACCTCCGTTTTGACTTCACACACTTCCATTCTGTGACTTCACACACCTCCATTCTGTGACTTCACACACCTCTATTGTTTCACTTCACACACCTCCATTCTTTGAATTCACACACCTCCATTCCATGACTTCACACACCTCCATTCTATGAGTTCACACACCTCCATTCTATGAGTTCACACACCTCCAATTTGACTTCACACACCTCCATTCTATGACTTCACACACCTTCATTCTTACTTCAGAAACATCCATTCTCTGACTTCACACACCTCCATTCTATGACTTCACAAACCTCCATTCTGTGACTTCACACACCTCCATTCTGAATTCACACACCTCTATTCTGTGACTTCACACACCTCCATTCTTCCTTCACACACCTCCATTCTATGAATTCACACACCTCCATTCTATGACTTCACACACCTCCATTCTATGACTTCACATACCTCCATTCTGTGACTTCACACACCTCCATTCTATGACTTCAAAAAACCTCCATTCTGAGTTCACAGACCTCCATTCTATGACTTCACACACCTCCATTCTATGACTTCACTCACCTCCATTCTGAGTTCACACACCTCCATTCTGACTTCACACACCTCAATTCTGTGACTTCACACACCTCCATTCAATGATTTCACAAACATCCATTCTATGACTTCACAAACCTCCATTCTGTGGCTTCACACACCGACATTCTGAGTATACACATCCATTCTGTCACTTCACACACCTCCATTCTGTGATTTCACACACCTCCAATCTGACTTCACACACCTCCATTCTATGACTTCACACACCTCCAATCATTGAGATCAAAAAACACCATTCTATGATTTCATACAACTCCATTTTGAATTCACACATCTCCATTCTATGAGTTCACACACCTCGATTTTATGACTTCACACACCTCCTTCACACACCTCCATTCTGTGACTTCACACACCTCCACTGTATGACTTCAAACACCTTCATTCTGACTTCACAAACATCCATTTTGTGACTTCACACACCTCCATTCTGTGACTTCACACACCTTCATTCTGACTTCACACACCTCCATTCTGTGACTTCACACACCTCCATTCTGTGACTTCACACACCTCCATTCTGACTTCACATACCTCCATTCTATGATTTCACACACCTCCATTCTATGACTTCACACACCTCCATTCTGTGACTTCACACACCACCTTTTTGACTTCACACACCTCCATTCTGTGACTTCACACACCTCCATTCTGTGACTTCACACACCTCCGTTTTGTCTTCACACACTTCCATTCTGTGACTTCACACACCTCCATTCTGTGACTTCACACACCTCTATTGTTTCACTTCACACACCTCCATTCTTTGACTTCACACACCTCCATTCCATGACTTCACACACCTCCATTCTATGAGTTCACACACCTCCAATTTGACTTCACACACCTCCATTCTATGACTTCACACACATTTATTCTTACTTCAGAAACATCCATTCTATGACTTCACACACCTCCATTCTATGACTTCACAAACCTCCATTCTGTGACTTCACACACCTCCATTCTGTGACTTCACACACCTCCACTCTATGACTTCAAAGACCTTCATTCTTACTTCACAAACATCCATTCTGTGACTTCACACACCTCCATTCTGTGATATCACACACGTTCATTCTGACTTCACACACCTCCATTCTGTGACTTCACACACCTCAATTCTGTGACTTCACACAACTCTATTGTTTCACTTCACACACCTCCATTCTTTGACTTCACACACCTCCATTCCATGACTTCACACACCTCCGTTCTATGAGTTCACACACCTCCATTCTATGAGTTCACACACCTCTAATTTCACTTCACACACCTCCATTCTATGACTTCACACACCTTCATTCTTACTTCAGAAACATACATTCTCTGACTTCACACACCTCCATTCTATGACTTCACAAACCTCCATTCTGTGACTTCACACACCTCCATTCTGTGTTCACACACCTCCTTTCTATGACTTCACATATTTCCATTCTATGACTTCACACACCTCCATTCTGTGGCATCACACACCTCTATTCTGAGTTCACACACCTCCATTCTGTGACTTCACACACCTCCATTCTGTGACATCACACACCTCCATTCTGTGACTTCACACACCTCGATCCTATGACTTCACACAACTCCATTCTATGAATTAACACACCTCCATTCTGTGAGTTCACAAACCTCCATTCTATGACTTCACACACCTCCATTCTGTGACTTCACACACCTCCATTCTGAGTTCACACACCTCCATTATATTACTTCACAAACCTCCATTCTGAGTTCATAGACCTCCATTCTATGACTTCACACACCTCCATTCTATGACTTCACTCACCTCCATTCTGACTTCACACACCTCCATTCTCACTTCACACACCTCAATTCTGTGACTTCACACACCTCTATTCTATGATTTCACGCACTTCCATTCTATGACTTCACACACCTCCATTCTGTGGCTTCACACACCTACATTCTGAGTTTACACACCTCCATTCTGTGACTTCACACACCTCCATTCTGTGAATTCACACACCTCCAATCTGACTTCACACACCTCCATTCTATGACTTCACACACCTCCATTCGTTGACATCAAAAAACACCATTCTGTGACTTCACAAAACTCCATTTTGACTTCACACACCTCCATTCTATGAGTTCACACACCTCCATTTTATGACTTCACACACCTCCAATCTACGAATTCACACACCTCCATTCTGTGATTTCACACAACTCCAATCTGACTTCACACACCTCCATTCTGTGACTTCACACACCTCCACTCTATGACTTCAAACCCCTTCATTCTTACTTCACAAACATCCATTCTGTGACTTCACACACCTCCATTCTGTGACTTCACACACCTTCATTCTGACTTCACACACCTCCATTCTGTGACTTCACACACCTCCATTCTGTGACTTCACACACCTCCATTCTGACTTCACACACCTCCATTCTATGATTTCACACACCTCCATTCTATGACTTCACACACCTCCATTCTGTGACTTCACACACCGCCTTTTTGACTTCACACACCTCCATTCTGTGACTTCACACACCTCCATTCTGTGACTTCACACACCTCCGTTTTGACTTCACACACTTCCATTCTGTGACTTCACACACCTCCATTCTGTGACTTCACACACCTCTATTGTTTCACTTCACACACCTCCATTCTTTGACCTCACACACCTCCATTCCATGACTTCACACACCTCTATTCTATGAGTTCACACACCTCCCTTCTTTGATCTCTCACACCTCCATTCCATGACTTCATACACCTCTATTCTGAGTTCACACACCTCCATTCTGTGACTTCACACACTCCATTCTGTGACTTCACACACCTCCATTCTGTGACTTCACACACCTTGATCCTATGACTTCACACAACTCCATTCTATGAATTAACACACCTCCATTCTGTGAGTTCACAAACCTCCATTCTATGACTTCACACACCTCCATTCTGTGACTTCACACACCTCCATTCTGAGTTCACACACCTCCATTCTATGACTTCACAAACCTCCATTCTGAGTTCATAGACCTCCATTCTATGAGTTCACACACCTCCATTCTATGACTTCACTCACCTCCATTCTGACTTCACACACCTCCATTCTGACTTCACACACCTCAATTCTGTGACTTCACACACCTCCATTCTATGATTTCACACACTTCCATTCTATGACTTCACACACCTCCATTCTGTGGCTTCACACACCTACATTCTGAGTTTCCACACCTCCATTCTTTGACTTCACACACCACCATTCTGTGATTTCACACACCTCCAATCTGAATTCACACACCTCCATTCTATGACTTCACACACCTCCATTCGTTGACATCAAAAAACACCATTCTATGACTTCACAAAACTCCATTTTGACTTCCCACACCTCCATTCTATGAGTTCACACACCTCCATTTTATTACTTCACACACCTCCATTCTATGACTTCACACACCTCCATTTTGTGATTTCACACACCTCCAATGTGACTTCACACACCTCCATTCTTTGACTTCACACACCTCCACTCTATGACTTCAAACACCTTTATTCTTACTTCACAAACATCCATTCTTTGACTTCACACACCTCCATTCTGTGACTTCACACGCCTTCATTCTGACTTCACACACCTCCATTCTGTGACTTCATACACCTCAATTCTGTGACTTTACACACCTCAATTTTGACTTCACACACTGCCATTCTGTAACTTCACACACCTCCATTCTGTGACTTCACACACCACCATTGTTTGACTTCACACACCTCCATTCTTTGACTTCACACACGTCCATTCCACGACTTCACACACCTCCATTCTATGAGTTCACACACATCCATTCTATGAGTTCACACACCACAATTTTCTCTTCACACACCTCCATTCTATGACTTCACACACCTTCATTCTTAATTCAGAAACTTCCATTCTATGACTTCACACACCTCCATTCTATGACTTCCCACACCTTCTTTCTATGACCACTCAAATCCACTCTATGACTTCACACCTCTATTCTGACTTCACACACCTCCATTCTGTGACTTCACACACCTCCATTCTATGACTTCACACACCTCCATTCTATGACTTCCCACACCTCCTTTCTATGACCACCCAACTCCATTCTATGACTTCTCACCTCTATTCTGACTTCACACGCCTCCATTCTGTGACTTCACACACCTCCATTCTATGACTTCACACACCTCCATTCTATGACTTCACACACCTCCATTCTATGCCTTCACACACCTCCATTCTGTGACTTCACACACCTCCATTCTATGACTTTACACACCTTCATTCTTACTTCACAAGCATACATTCTATGACTTCACTCACCTCCCTTCTACGACTTCACACACCTCCATTCTATGCCTTCACACAGCTCCATTCTTTGACTTCACACACCTCCATTCTGTGTTCACACAACTCAATTCTGTGACTTCACACACCTCCATTCTGACTTCACACACCTCCATTCTATGACTTAACACACCTCCTTTCTATGACTTCACCCACCTCCAATCGATGACTACACACCTCCATTCTGACTTCACACACCTCTATTCTGTGACTTCACACACCTCCATTCTATGACTTGACACACATCCATTCTATGACTTCACACACCTCCTTTCTATGACTTCACACTCCTCCATTCTATGCCTTCACACACCTCCATTCTGTGACTTCACACACCTCCATTCTATGACTTCACACACCTTCATTCTTACTTCACAAACATACATTCTATGACTTCACACACCTCCATTCTATGACTTCACACACCTCCATTCTATGACTTCACATACCTCCATTCTATGACTTGACACACCTACATTTTATGACTTCACACATCCATTTTGACTTCACACACTTCCAATCTATGAGTTCATACACGTCCATTCTGTGACTTCACACACCTGCATTCTATGACTTCACACACCTCCATTCTGTGACTTCACCCACCTCCATTCTGTGACTTCACACACCTCCATTCTCCGAATTCACACCCCTACAATTTGACTTCACATACCTCCATTCTATGACTTCACATACCTCCATTCTGTGACTTCACCCACCTCCATTCTGTGTCTTCACACACCTCCATTCTCCGACTTCACACCCCTCCAATTTGACTTCACATACCTCCATTCTATGACTTCACACACCTCCTTTCTATGACTTCACATACCTCGATTCTGACTTCACACATCTCTATTCTGTGACTTCGCAAACCTACATTCTGATTAACACACCTCCACTCAATGTCTTCACTGACCTCCACTCTATGACTTCACACTTCTCCATTCTATGACTTCCCACACCTAATTTCTATGACTTTACCCACCTCCATTCTATGACTTCACACCCCTCCAATTCGACTTCACATACCTCCATTCTATGACTTCACACACCTCCATTCTGTGACTTCACACTCCTCCATTGTGACTTCACACACCTTCATTCTGTGACTCCACACACCTCAATTTTGACTTCACACACCTCCATTCTGTGACTTCACACACCTCCATTTGTGACTTCTCACACCACCATTTTGACTTCACACACATCCATTCTGTGACTTCACACACCTCCATTCTGTGACTTCACACACCTCCATTTTGACTTCACACACTGCCATTCTGTAACTTCACACACCTCTATTCTGTGACTTCACACACCACCATTGTTTGACTTCACACACCTCCATTCTTTGACTTCACACACGTCCATTCCACGACTTCACACACCTCCATTCTATGAGTTCACACAGATCCATTCTATGAGTTCACACACCACAATTTTCTCTTCACACACCTCCATTCTATGACTTCACACACCTTCATTCTTAATTCAGAAACTTCCATTCTATGACTTCACACACCTCCATTCTATGAGTTCCCACACCTCCTTTCTATGACCACCCAACTCCACTCTATGAATTCACACCTCTCTTCTGACTTCACACACCTCCATTCTGTGACTTCACACACCTCCATTCTATGACTTCACACACCTTCATTCTTAATTCAGAAACATCCATTCTATGACTTCACACACCTCCATTCTATGACTTCCCACACCTCCTTTCTATGACCACCCAACTCCATTCTATGACTTCACACCTCTATTCTGACTTCACACGCCTCCATTCTGTGACTTCACACACCTCCATTCTATGACTTTACACACCTCCATTCTATGACTTCACACACCTCCATTCTATGCCTTCACACACCTCCATTCTGTGACTTCACACACCTCCATTCTATGACTTCACACACCTTCATTCTTACTTCACAAGCATACATTCTATGACTTCACACACCTCCCTTCTATGACTTCACACAGCTCCATTCTTTGACTTCACACAACTCCATTCTGTGTTCACACACCTCAATTCTGTGACTTCACACACCTCCATTCTGACTTCACACACCTCCATTCTATGACTTCACACACCTCCATTCTATGTCTTCACACACCTCCATTCTTTGACTTCACACACCTAAATTCTGAGTTTACACATCTCCATTCTGTAACTTCACACACCTCCATTCTGACTTCATACAGCTCCATTCTATGACTTCACACACCTCCTTTCTATGACTTCACCCACCTCCAATCGATGACTACACACCTCCATTCTGACTTCACACACCTCTATTCTTTGACTTCACACACCTCCATTCTATGACTTCACAACCTCCATTCTTTGACTTCACACACCTCCTTTCTATGACTTCACACACCTCCATTCTATGCCTTCACACACCTCCATTCTGTGACTTCACACACCTCCAATCTGACTTCACCCACCTCCATTCTATGACTTCACACACCTCCATTCTGTGACTTCACACACCTCCATTCTATGAGTTCACACACCTCCATTCTGACTTCAGACACCTCCCTTCTCTGACTTCACACAGCTCCATTCTGACTTCACACACCTCCATTCTATGACTTTGCACACCTCTATTCTGACTTCACACACCTCCATTCTGTGACTTCGCAAACCTCCATTCTATGACTTCACACACCTCCACTCTGTGACTTCACACATCTCCACTCTGTGACTTTACCCACCTTCATTCTGCGAATTCACACACCTACATTCTGTGATTTCACACACCTCCATTCTATGACTTCACACACCTCCATTCTATGAATTCACACAACTCCATTGTGACTTCACACACCTCCATTCTGTGACTACACACACCTCCTTTTTGACTTCACACACCTACATTCTGTGACTTCACACACCTGCATTTGTGACTTCACACACCATTTTGACTTCACACACCTCCATTCTGTGACTTCACACACCCCCATTCTGTGACTTCACACACCTCCATTTTGACTTCACACACTTCCATTCTGTGACTTCACAAACATCCATTCTATGAGTTCACACACATCCATTCTATGAGTTCACACAACACAATTTTGTCTTCACACACCTTCATTCTATGACTTCACACACCTTCATTCTTAATTCAAACATCCATTCTATGACTTCACACACCTCCATTCTATGACTTCGCAAACCTCCATTTTGTGACTTCAAACACCTACATTCTGTGACTTCACACCCCTCCATTCTGTGACTTCACACACTTCCATTCTCCGACTTCACACCCCTCCAATTCGACTTCACATACCTCCATTCTATGACTTCACACACCTCCATTCTGTGAATTCACACTCCTCCATTGTGACTTCACACACCTTCATTCTGTGACTTCACACACCTCAATTTTGACTTCACACACCTCCATTCTGTGACTTCATACACCTCCATTTGTGACTTCACACACCACCATTTTGACTTCACACACCTCCATTCTGTGACTTCACACACCTCCATTCTGTGACTTCACACACCTCCATTTTGACTTCACACACTGTCATTCTGTAACTTCACACACCTCCATTCTGTGCCTTCACACACCACCATTGTTTGACTTCAAACACCTCCATTCTTTGACTTCACACACGTCCATTCCACGACTTCACACACCTCCATTCTATGAGTTCACACAGATCCATTCTATGAGTTCACACACCACAATTTTCTCTTCACACACCTCCATTCTATGACTTCACACACCTTCATTCTTAATTCAGAAACTTCCATTCTATGACTTCACACACCTCCATGCTATGACTTCGCAAACCTCCATTTTGTGACTTCAAACACCTACATTCTGTGAATTCACACCCCTCCATTCTGTGACTTCACACACTTCCATTCTCTGACTTCACACCCCTCCAATTCGACTTCACATACCTCCATTCTATGACTTCACACACCTCCATTCTGTGAATTCACACTCCTCCATTGTGACTTCACACACCTTCATTCTGTGACTTCACACACCTCAATTTTGACTTCACACACCTCCATTCTGTGACTTCATACACCTCCATTTGTGACTTCACACACCACCATTTTGACTTCATACACATCCATTCTGTGACTTCACACACCTCCATTCTGTGACTTCACACACCTCCATTTTGACTTCACACACTGTCATTCTGTAACTTCACACACCTCCATTCTGTGACTTCACACACCACCATTGTTTGACTTCACACACCTCCATTCTTTGACTTCACACACGTCCATTCCACGACTTCACACACCTCCATTCTATGAGTTCACACAGATCCATTCTATGAGTTCACACACCACAATTTTCTCTTCACACACCTCCATTCTATGACTTCACACACCTTCATTCTTAATTCAGAAACTTCCATTCTATGACTTCACACACCTCCATTCTATGAGTTCCCACACCTCCTTTCTATGACCACCCAACTCCACTCTATGAATTCACACCTCTCTTCTGACTTCACACACCTCCATTCTGTGACTTCACACACCTCCATTCTATGACTTCACACACCTTCATTCTTAATTCAGAAACATCCATTCTATGACTTCACACAGCTCCATTCTATGACTTCCCACACCTCCTTTCTATGACCACCCAACTCCATTCTGTGACTTCACACCTCTATTCTGACTTCACACGCCTCCATTCTGTGACTTCACACACCTCCATTCTATGACTTTACACACCTCCATTCTATGACTTCACACACCTCCATTCTATGCCTTCACACACCTCCATTCTGTGACTTCACACACCTCCATTCTATGACTTCACACACCTTCATTCTTACTTCACAAGCATACATTCTATGACTTCACACACCTCCCTTCTATGACTTCACACAGCTCCATTCTTTGACTTCACACAACTCCATTCTGTGTTCACACACCTCAATTCTGTGACTTCACACACCTCCATTCTGACTTCACACACCTCCATTCTATGACTTCACACACCTCCATTCTATGTCTTCACACACCTCCATTCTTTGACTTCACACACCTAAATTCTGAGTTTACACATCTCCATTCTGTAACTTCACACACCTCCATTCTGACTTCATACAGCTCCATTCTATGACTTCACACACCTCCTTTCTATGACTTCACCCACCTCCAATCGATGACTACACACCTCCATTCTGACTTCACACACCTCTATTCTTTGACTTCACACACCTCCATTCTATGACTTCACAACCTCCATTCTTTGACTTCACACACCTCCTTTCTATGACTTCACACACCTCCATTCTATGCCTTCACACACCTCCATTCTGTGACTTCACACACCTCCAATCTGACTTCACCCACCTCCATTCTATGACTTCACACACCTCCATTCTGTGACTTCACACACCTCCATTCTATGAGTTCACACACCTCCATTCTGACTTCAGACACCTCCCTTCTCTGACTTCACACAGCTCCATTCTGACTTCACACACCTCCATTCTATGACTTTGCACACCTCTATTCTGACTTCACACACCTCCATTCTGTGACTTCGCAAACCTCCATTCTATGACTTCACACACCTCCACTCTGTGACTTCACACATCTCCACTCTGTGACTTTACCCACCTTCATTCTGCGAATTCACACACCTACATTCTGTGATTTCACACACCTCCATTCTATGACTTCACACACCTCCATTCTATGAATTCACACAACTCCATTGTGACTTCACACACCTCCATTCTGTGACTACACACACCTCCTTTTTGACTTCACACACCTACATTCTGTGACTTCACACACCTGCATTTGTGACTTCACACACCATTTTGACTTCACACACCTCCATTCTGTGACTTCACACACCCCCATTCTGTGACTTCACACACCTCCATTTTGACTTCACACACTTCCATTCTGTGACTTCACAAACATCCATTCTATGAGTTCACACACATCCATTCTATGAGTTCACACAACACAATTTTGTCTTCACACACCTTCATTCTATGACTTCACACACCTTCATTCTTAATTCAAACATCCATTCTATGACTTCACACACCTCCATTCTATGACTTCGCAAACCTCCATTTTGTGACTTCAAACACCTACATTCTGTGACTTCACACCCCTCCATTCTGTGACTTCACACACTTCCATTCTCCGACTTCACACCCCTCCAATTCGACTTCACATACCTCCATTCTATGACTTCACACACCTCCATTCTGTGACTTCACACTCCTCCATTGTGACTTCACACACCTTCATTCTGTGACTTCACACACCTCAATTTTGACTTCACACACCTCCATTCTGTGACTTCATACACCTCCATTTGTGACTTCACACACCACCATTTTGACTTCACACACCTCCATTCTGTGACTTCACACACCTCCATTCTGTGACTTCACACACCTCCATTTTGACTTCACACACTGTCATTCTGTAACTTCACACACCTCCATTCTGTGACTTCACACACCACCATTGTTTGACTTCAAACACCTCCATTCTTTGACTTCACACACGTCCATTCCACGACTTCACACACCTCCATTCTATGAGTTCACACAGATCCATTCTATGAGTTCACACACAACAATTTTCTCTTCACACACCTCCATTCTATGACTTCACACACCTTCATTCTTAATTCAGAAACTTCCATTCTATGACTTCACACACCTCCATTCTATGACTTCGCAAACCTCCATTTTGGGACTTCAAACACCTACATTCTGTGAATTCACACCCCTCCATTCTGTGACTTCACACACTTCCATTCTCTGACTTCACACCCCTCCAATTCGACTTCACATACCTCCATTCTATGACTTCACACACCTCCATTCTGTGAATTCACACTCCTCCATTGTGACTTCACACACCTTCATTCTGTGACTTCACACACCTCAATTTTGACTTCACACACCTCCATTCTGTGACTTCATACACCTCCATTTGTGACTTCACACACCGCCATTTTGACTTCATACACATCCATTCTGTGACTTCACACACCTCCATTCTGTGACTTCACACACCTCCATTTTGACTTCACACACTGTCATTCTGTAACTTCACACACCTCCATTCTGTGACTTCACACACCACCATTGTTTGACTTCACACACCTCCATTCTTTGACTTCACACACGTCCATTCCACGATTTCACACACCTCCATTCTATGAGTTCACACAGATCCATTCTATGAGTTCACACACCACAATTTTCTCTTCACACACCTCCATTCTATGACTTCACACACCTTCATTCTTAATTCAGAAACTTCCATTCTATGACTTCACACACCTCCATTCTATGAGTTCCCACACCTCCTTTCTATGACCACCCAACTCCACTCTATGAATTCACACCTCTCTTCTGACTTCACACACCTCCATTCTGTGACTTCACACACCTCCATTCTATGACTTCACACACCTTCATTCTTAATTCAGAAACATCCATTCTATGACTTCACACACCTCCATTCTATGACTTCCCACACCTCCTTTCTATGACCACCCAACTCCATTCTATGACTTCACACCTCTATTCTGACTTCACACGCCTCCATTCTGTGACTTCACACACCTCCATTCTATGACTTTACACACCTCCATTCTATGACTTCACACACCTCCATTCTATGCCTTCACACACCTCCATTCTGTGACTTCACACACCTACATTCTATGACTTCACACACCTTCATTCTTACTTCACAAGCATACATTCTATGACTTCACACACCTCCCTTCTATGACTTCACACAGCTCCATTCTTTGACTTCACACAACTCCATTCTGTGTTCACACACCTCAATTCTGTGAATTCACACACCTCCATTCTGACTTCACACACCTCCATTCTATGACTTCACACACCTCCATTCTATGTCTTCACACACCTCCATTCTTTGACTTCACACACCTAAATTCTGAGTTTACACATCTCCATTCTGTAACTTCACACACCTCCATTCTGACTTCATACAGCTCCATTCTATGACTTCACACACCTCCTTTCTATGACTTCACCCACCTCCAATCGATGACTACACACCTCCATTCTGACTTCACACACCTCTATTCTTTGACTTCACACACCTCCATTCTATGACTTCACAACCTCCATTCTTTGACTTCACACACCTCCTTTCTATGACTTCACACACCTCCATTCTATGCCTTCACACACCTCCATTCTGTGACTTCACACACCTCCAATCTGACTTCACCCACCTCCATTCTATGACTTCACACACCTCCATTCTGTGACTTCACACACCTCCATTCTATGAGTTCACACACCTCCATTCTGACTTCAGACACCTCCCTTCTCTGACTTCACACAGCTCCATTCTGACTTCACACACCTCCATTCTATGACTTTGCACACCTCTATTCTGACTTCACACACCTCCATTCTGTGACTTCGCAAACCTCCATTCTATGACTTCACACACCTCCACTCTGTGACTTCACACATCTCCACTCTGTGACTTTACCCACCTTCATTCTGCGAATTCACACACCTACATTCTGTGATTTCACACACCTCCATTCTATGACTTCACACACCTCCATTCTATGAATTCACACAACTCCATTGTGACTTCACACACCTCCATTCTGTGACTACACACACCTCCTTTTTGACTTCACACACCTACATTCTGTGACTTCACACACCTGCATTTGTGACTTCACACACCATTTTGACTTCACACACCTCCATTCTGTGACTTCACACACCCCCATTCTGTGACTTCACACACCTCCATTTTGACTTCACACACTTCCATTCTGTGACTTCACAAACATCCATTCTATGAGTTCACACACATCCATTCTATGAGTTCACACAACACAATTTTGTCTTCACACACCTTCATTCTATGACTTCACACACCTTCATTCTTAATTCAAACATCCATTCTATGACTTCACACACCTCCATTCTATGACTTCGCAAACCTCCATTTTGTGACTTCAAACACCTACATTCTGTGACTTCACACCCCTCCATTCTGTGACTTCACACACTTCCATTCTCCGACTTCACACCCCTCCAATTCGACTTCACATACCTCCATTCTATGACTTCACACACCTCCATTCTGTGACTTCACACTCCTCCATTGTGACTTCACACACCTTCATTCTGTGACTTCACACACCTCAATTTTGACTTCACACACCTCCATTCTGTGACTTCATACACCTCCATTTGTGACTTCACACACCACCATTTTGACTTCACACACATCCATTCTGTGACTTCACACACTTCCATTCTGTGACTTCACACACCTCCATTTTGACTTCACACACTGTCATTCTGTAACTTCACACACCTCCATTCTGTGACTTCACACACCACCATTGTTTGACTTCAAACACCTCCATTCTTTGACTTCACACACGTCCATTCCACGACTTCACACACCTCCATTCTATGAGTTCACACAGATCCATTCTATGAGTTCACACACCACAATTTTCTCTTCACACACCTCCATTCTATGACTTCACACACCTTCATTCTTAATTCAGAAACTTCCATTCTATGACTTCACACACCTCCATTCTATGACTTCGCAAACCTCCATTTTGGGACTTCAAACACCTACATTCTGTGAATTCACACCCCTCCATTCTGTGACTTCACACACTTCCATTCTCTGACTTCACACCCCTCCAATTCGACTTCACATACCTCCATTCTATGACTTCACACACCTCCATTCTGTGAATTCACACTCCTCCATTGTGACTTCACACACCTTCATTCTGTGACTTCACACACCTCAATTTTGACTTCACACACCTCCATTCTGTGACTTCATACACCTCCATTTGTGACTTCACACACCACCATTTTGACTTCATACACATCCATTCTGTGACTTCACACACCTCCATTCTGTGACTTCACTCACCTCCATTTTGACTTCACACACTGTCATTCTGTAACTTCACACACCTCCATTCTGTGACTTCACACACCACCATTGTTTGACTTCACACACCTCCATTCTTTGACTTCACACACGTCCATTCCACGACTTCACACACCTCCATTCTATGAGTTCACACAGATCCATTCTATGAGTTCACACACCACAATTTTCTCTTCACACACCTCCATTCTATGACTTCACACACCTTCATTCTTAATTCAGAAACTTCCATTCTATGACTTCACACACCTCCATTCTATGAGTTCCCACACCTCCTTTCTATGACCACCCAACTCCACTCTATGAATTCACACCTCTCTTCTGACTTCACACACCTCCATTCTGTGACTTCACACACCTCCATTCTATGACTTCACACACCTTCATTCTTAATTCAGAAACATCCATTCTATGACTTCACACACCTCCATTCTATGACTTCCCACACCTCCTTTCTATGACCACCCAACTCCATTCTATGACTTCACACCTCTATTCTGACTTCACACGCCTCCATTCTGTGACTTCACACTCCTCCATTCTATGACTTTACACACCTCCATTCTATGACTTCACACACCTCCATTCTATGCCTTCACACACCTCCATTCTGTGACTTCACACACCTCCATTCTATGACTTCACACACCTTCATTCTTACTTCACAAGCATACATTCTATGACTTCACACACCTCCCTTCTATGACTTCACACAGCTCCATTCTTTGACTTCACACAACTCCATTCTGTGTTCACACACCTCAATTCTGTGAATTCACACACCTCCATTCTGACTTCACATACCTCCATTCTATGACTTCACACACCTCCATTCTATGTCTTCACACACCTCCATTCTTTGACTTCACACACCTAAATTCTGAGTTTACACATCTCCATTCTGTAACTTCACACACCTCCATTCTGACTTCATACAGCTCCATTCTATGACTTCACACACCTCCTTTCTATGACTTCACCCACCTCCAATCGATGACTACACACCTCCATTCTGACTTCACACACCTCTATTCTTTGACTTCACACACCTCCATTCTATGACTTCACAACCTCCATTCTTTGACTTCACACACCTCCTTTCTATGACTTCACACACCTCCATTCTATGCCTTCACACACCTCCATTCTGTGACTTCACACACCTCCAATCTGACTTCACCCACCTCCATTCTATGACTTCACACACCTCCATTCTGTGACTTCACACACCTCCATTCTATGAGTTCACACACCTCCATTCTGACTTCAGACACCTCCCTTCTCTGACTTCACACAGCTCCATTCTGACTTCACACACCTCCATTCTATGACTTTGCACACCTCTATTCTGACTTCACACACCTCCATTCTGTGACTTCGCAAACCTCCATTCTATGACTTCACACACCTCCACTCTGTGACTTCACACATCTCCACTCTGTGACTTTACCCACCTTCATTCTGCGAATTCACACACCTACATTCTGTGATTTCACACACCTCCATTCTATGACTTCACACACCTCCATTCTATGAATTCACACAACTCCATTGTGACTTCACACACCTCCATTCTGTGACTACACACACCTCCTTTTTGACTTCACACACCCACATTCTGTGACTTCACACACCTGCATTTGTGACTTCACACACCATTTTGACTTCACACACCTCCATTCTGTGACTTCACACACCCCCATTCTGTGACTTCACACACCTCCATTTTGACTTCACACACTTCCATTCTGTGACTTCACAAACATCCATTCTATGAGTTCACACACATCCATTCTATGAGTTCACACAACACAATTTTGTCTTCACACACCTTCATTCTATGACTTCACACACCTTCATTCTTAATTCAAACATCCATTCTATGACTTCACACACCTCCATTCTATGACTTCGCAAACCTCCATTTTGTGACTTCAAACACCTACATTCTGTGACTTCACACCCCTCCATTCTGTGACTTCACACACTTCCATTCTCTGACTTCACACCCCTCCAATTCGACTTCACATACCTCCATTCTATGACTTCACACACCTCCATTCTGTGACTTCACACTCCTCCATTGTGACTTCACACACCTTCATTCTGTGACTTCACACACCTCAATTTTGACTTCACACACCTCCATTCTGTGACTTCATACACCTCCATTTGTGACTTCACACACCACCATTTTGACTTCACACACATCCATTCTGTGACTTCACACACCTCCATTCTGTGACTTCACACACCTCCATTTTGACTTCACACACTGTCATTCTGTAACTTCACACACCTCCATTCTGTGACTTCACATACCACCATTGTTTGACTTCAAACACCTCCATTCTTTGACTTCACACACGTCCATTCCACGACTTCACACACCTCCATTCTATGAGTTCACACAGATCCATTCTATGAGTTCACACACCACAATTTTCTCTTCACACACCTCCATTCTATGACTTCACACACCTTCATTCTTAATTCAGAAACTTCCATTATATGACTTCACACACCTCCATTCTATGACTTCGCAAACCTCCATTTTGTGACTTCAAACACCTACATTCTGTGAATTCACACCCCTCCATTCTGTGACTTCACACACTTCCATTCTCTGACTTCACACCCCTCCAATTCGACTTCACATACCTCCATTCTATGACTTCACACACCTCCATTCTGTGAATTCACACTCCTCCATTGTGACTTCACACACCTTCATTCTGTGACTTCACACACCTCAATTTTGACTTCACACACCTCCATTCTGTGACTTCATACACCTCCATTTGTGACTTCACACACCACCATTTTGACTTCATACACATCCATTCTGTGACTTCACACACCTCCATTCTGTGACTTCACACACCTCCATTTTGACTTCACACACTGTCATTCTGTAACTTCACACACCTCCATTCTGTGACTTCACACACCACCATTGTTTGACTTCACACACCTCCATTCTTTGACTTCACACACGTCCATTCCACGATTTCACACACCTCCATTCTATGAGTTCACACAGATCCATTCTATGAGTTCACACACCACAATTTTCTCTTCACACACCTCCATTCTATGACTTCACACACCTTCATTCTTAATTCAGAAACTTCCATTCTATGACTTCACACACCTCCATTCTATGAGTTCCCACACCTCCTTTCTATGACCACCCAACTCCACTCTATGAATTCACACCTCTCTTCTGACTTCACACACCTCCATTCTGTGACTTCACACACCTCCATTCTATGACTTCACACACCTTCATTCTTAATTCAGAAACATCCATTCTATGACTTCACACACCTCCATTCTATGACTTCCCACACCTCCTTTCTATGACCACCCAACTCCATTCTATGACTTCACACCTCTATTCTGACTTCACACGCCTCCATTCTGTGACTTCACACACCTCCATTCTATGACTTTACACACCTCCATTCTATGACTTCACACACCTCCATTCTATGCCTTCACACACCTCCATTCTGTGACTTCACACACCTCCATTCTATGACTTCACACACCTTCATTCTTACTTCACAAGCATACATTCTATGACTTCACACACCTCCCTTCTATGACTTCACACAGCTCCATTCTTTGACTTCACACAACTCCATTCTGTGTTCACACACCTCAATTCTGTGAATTCACACACCTCCATTCTGACTTCACACACCTCCATTCTATGACTTCACACACCTCCATTCTATGTCTTCACACACCTCCATTCTTTGACTTCACACACCTAAATTCTGAGTTTACACATCTCCATTCTGTAACTTCACACACCTCCATTCTGACTTCATACAGCTCCATTCTATGACTTCACACACCTCCTTTCTATGACTTCACCCACCTCCAATCGATGACTACACACCTCCATTCTGACTTCACACACCTCTATTCTTTGACTTCACACACCTCCATTCTATGACTTCACAACCTCCATTCTTTGACTTCACACACCTCCTTTCTATGACTTCACACACCTCCATTCTATGCCTTCACACACCTCCATTCTGTGACTTCACACACCTCCAATCTGACTTCACCCACCTCCATTCTATGACTTCACACACCTCCATTCTGTGACTTCACACACCTCCATTCTATGAGTTCACACACCTCCATTCTGACTTCAGACACCTCCCTTCTCTGACTTCACACAGCTCCATTCTGACTTCACACACCTCCATTCTATGACTTTGCACACCTCTATTCTGACTTCACACACCTCCATTCTGTGACTTCGCAAACCTCCATTCTATGACTTCACACACCTCCACTCTGTGACTTCACACATCTCCACTCTGTGACTTTACCCACCTTCATTCTGCGAATTCACACACCTACATTCTGTGATTTCACACACCTCCATTCTATGACTTCACACACCTCCATTCTATGAATTCACACAACTCCATTGTGACTTCACACACCTCCATTCTGTGACTACACACACCTCCTTTTTGACTTCACACACCTACATTCTGTGACTTCACACACCTGCATTTGTGACTTCACACACCATTTTGACTTCACACACCTCCATTCTGTGATTTCACACACCCCCATTCTGTGACTTCACACACCTCCATTTTGACTTCACACACTTCCATTCTGTGACTTCACAAACATCCATTCTATGAGTTCACACACATCCATTCTATGAGTTCACACAACACAATTTTGTCTTCACACACCTTCATTCTATGACTTCACACACCTTCATTCTTAATTCAAACATCCATTCTATGACTTCACACACCTCCATTCTATGACTTCGCAAACCTCCATTTTGTGACTTCAAACACCTACATTCTGTGACTTCACACCCCTCCATTCTGTGACTTCACACACTTCCATTCTCCGACTTCACACCCCTCCAATTCGACTTCACATACCTCCATTCTATGACTTCACACTCCTCCATTGTGACTTCACACACCTTCATTCTGTGACTTCACACACCTCAATTTTGACTTCACACACCTCCATTCTGTGACTTCATACACCTCCATTTGTGACTTCACACACCACCATTTTGACTTCACACACATCCATTCTGTGACTTAACACACCTCCATTCTGTGACTTCACACACCTCCATTTTGACTTCACACACTGTCATTCTGTAACTTCACACACCTCCATTCTGTGACTTCACACACCACCATTGTTTGACTTCAAACACCTCCATTCTTTGACTTCACACACGTCCATTCCACGACTTCACACACCTCCATTCTATGAGTTCACACAGATCCATTCTATGAGTTCACACACCACAATTTTCTCTTCACACACCTCCATTCTATGACTTCACACACCTTCATTCTTAATTCAGAAACTTCCATTATATGACTTCACACACCTCCATTCTATGACTTCGCAAACCTCCATTTTGGGACTTCAAACACCTACATTCTGTGAATTTACACCCCTCCATTCTGTGACTTCACACACTTCCATTCTCTGACTTCACACCCCTCCAATTCGACTTCACATACCTCCATTCTATGACTTCACACACCTCCATTCTGTGAATTCACACTCCTCCATTGTGACTTCACACACCTTCATTCTGTGACTTCACACACCTCAATTTTGACTTCACACACCTCCATTCTGTGACTTCACACACCACCATTGTTTGACTTCACACACCTCCATTCTTTGACTTCACACACGTCCATTCCACGACTTCACACACCTCCATTCTATGAGTTCACACAGATCCATTCTATGAGTTCACACACCACAATTTTCTCTTCACACACCTCCATTCTATGACTTCACACACCTTCATTCTTAATTCAGAAACTTCCATTCTATGACTTCACACACCTCCATTCTATGAGTTCCCACACCTCCTTTCTATGACCACCCAACTCCACTCTATGAATTCACACCTCTCTTCTGACTTCACACACCTCCATTCTATGACTTCACACACCTTCATTCTTAATTCAGAAACATCCATTCTATGACTTCACACACCTCCATTCTATGACTTCCCACACCTCCTTTCTATGACCACCCAACTCCATTCTATGACTTCACACCTCTATTCTGACTTCACACGCCTCCATTCTGTGACTTCACACACCTCCATTCTATGACTTTACACACCTCCATTCTATGACTTCACACACCTCCATTCTATGCCTTCACACACCTCCATTCTGTGACTTCACACACCTCCATTCTATGACTTCACACACCTTCATTCTTACTTCACAAGCATACATTCTCTGACTTCACACACCTCCCTTCTATGACTTCACACAGCTCCATTCTTTGACTTCACACAACTCCATTCTGTGTTCACACACCTCAATTCTGTGACTTCACACACCTCCATTCTGACTTCACACACCTCCATTCTATGACTTCACACACCTCCATTCTATGTCTTCACACACCTCCATTCTTTGACTTCACACAACTAAATTCTGAGTTTACACATCTCCATTCTGTAACTTCACACACCTCCATTCTGACTTCATACAGCTCCATTCTATGACTTCACACACCTCCTTTCTATGACTTCACCCACCTCCAATCGATGAATACACACCTCCATTCTGACTTCACACACCTGTATTCTTTGACTTCACACACCTCCATTCTATGACTTCACAACCTCCATTCTTTGACTTCACACACCTCCTTTCTATGACTTCACACACCTCCATTCTATGCCTCACACACCTCCATTCTGTGACTTCACCCACCTCCATTCTATGACTTCACACACCTTCATTCTTACTTCACAAACATACATTCTATGACTTCACACACCTCCATTCTATGACTTCACACACTTCCATTCTATGACTTCACACACCTCCATTCTATGACTTCACACATCTACATTTTATGACTTCACACATCCATTTTGACTTCACACACCTCCATTCTATGAGTCCATACACGTCCATTCTGTGACTTCACACACCTCCATTCTGTGACTTCACACACCTCCATTCTGTGACTTCACCCACCTCCATTCTGTGACTTCACACACCTCCATTCTCCAAATTCACACCCCTACAATTTGACTTCACATACCTCCATTCTATGACTTCACACACCTCCATTCTCTGACTTCACCCACCTCCATTCTGTGACTTCACACACCTCCATTCTCCGACTTCACACCCCTCGAATTTGACTTCACATACCTCCATTCGATGACTTCACACACCTCCTTTCTATGACTTCACATACCTCCATTCTGACTTCAAACATCTCTGTTCTGTGACTTCGCAACCCTACATTCTGATAAACACACCTCCACTCAATGTCTTCACTGACCTCCACTCTATGACTTCACACTTCTCCATTCTATGACTTCCCACACCTAATTTCTATGACTTCACCCACCTCCATTCTATGACTTCACACCTCCATTCTGACTTCACACACCTCTATTCTATGACTTCACACACCTCCATTTTGACTTCACACACCTCCATTCTGTGACTTCACACACCCCCATTCCATGATTTCACACACCTCCATTCTGTGACTTCACACACCTCCATTCTATGACTTCACACACCTCCATTCTGTGACTTCACACACCTACATTGTGACTTCACTCACCTCCATTGTATGTGTTCACACACCTGCATTGTGACTTCACACACCTCCATTCTATGACTTCATACACCTCCATTCTGACCTCACACAACTCCATTCTGCTTTACACACCTAAATTCTGTGACCTCACACCCCTCCATTCTATGATTTCATACACCTCCATTCTATGACTTCACACAACTCCATTCTATGACTTCACAAACCTCCTTTCTGAATTGACACACCTCCATTCTATGACTTCACACACCTCAAATCTGACTTCACACACCTGCATTCTATGACTTAACACACCTGCATTCTGGGACTTCACACACCTCCATTCTATGACTTCACACACCTCCATTCTTTGACTTCACAAACCTCCATTCTATGATTTCACACACCTCCACTCTGTGACTTCACACATCTCCACTCTGTGAGTTTACACAACTTCATTCTCCGAATTCACACACCTACATTCTGTGATTTTACACACCTCCATTCTATGACTTCACACACCTCCATTCTTTAACTTAACACACCTCCATTCTATGACTTCACACACCTCCATTGTGACTTCACACACCTTCATTCTGTGACTTCACACACCTCAATTTTGACTTCACTCACCTACATTCTGTGACTTCACACACCTCCATTTGTGACTTCACACACCACCATTTTGACTTCACACACCTCCATTCTGTGACTTCACACACCTCCATTTTGACTTCACACACTTCCATTCTGTGACTTGAAACACCTCCACTCTGTGACTTCACACACCACCATTGTTTGACTTCACACACCTCCATTCTTTGACTTCACACCCGTCCATTCCACGACTTCACACACCTCCATTCTATGATTTCACACACATCCATTCTATGAGTTCACACACCACAATTTTGTCTTCACACACCTCCATTCTATGACTTCACAGACCTTCATTCTTAATTCAGAAACATCCATTCTATGACTTCACACACCTCCTTTCTATGACTTCACCCACCTCCAGTCGATGACTACACACCTCCATTCTGACTTCACACACCTCTATTCTGTGACTTCACACACCTCCATTCTATGACTTCACACACCTCCATTCTATGACTTCACACACCTCCTTTCTATGACTTCACACACCTCCATTATTTGCCTTCACACACCTCCATTCTGTGACTTCACACACCTCCATTCTATGACTTCACACACCTTCATTCTTACTTCACAAACATACATTGTATGACTTCACACACCTCCATTCTATGACTTTACACACCTCCATTCTATGACTTCACATACCTCCATTCTATGACTTCACACACCCACATTTTATGAGTTCACACATCCATTTTGACTTCACACACCTCCATTCTATGAGGTCATACACGTCCATTGTGTGACTTCACACACCTCCATTCTATGACTTCACACACCTCCATTCTTTGACTTCACACACGTCCATTCCACGACTTCACACACGTCCATTCTACGAGTTCACACACATCCATTCTATGAGTTCACACAAAACAATTTTGTCTTCACATACCTCCATTCTATGACTTCACACACCTTCATTCTTAATTCAGAAACTTACTTTCTATGACTTCACACACCTCCATTCTATGACTTACCACACCTCCTTTTTATGACCACCCAACTCCATTCTATGACTTCACACCTCTATTCTGACTTCACACACCTCCATTCTGTGACTTCACACACCTCCATTCTATGACTTCACACACCTTCATTCTTAATTCAGAAACATCCATTCTATGACTTCACACACCTCCATTCTATGACTTCCCACACCTCCTTTCTATGACCACCTAACTCCGTTCTATGACTTCACACCTCTATTCTGACTTCACACGCCTCCATTCTGTGACTACACACACCTCCATTCTATGACTTCACACACCTCCATTCTATGACTTCACACACCTCCATTCTATGCCTTCACACACCTCCATTCTGTGACTTCACACACCTCCATTCTATGACTTCACACACCTTCATTCTTACTTCACAAGCATACATTCTATGACTTCACACACCTCCCTTCTATGACTTCACACAGCTCCATTCTTTGACTTCACACACCTCCATTATGTGTTCACACACCTCAATTCTGTGACTTCACACACCTCCATTCTGACTTCGCACACCTCCATTCTATGACTTCACACACCTCTATTCTGTGACTTCACACACCTCCATTCTATGACTTCACACACCTCCATTCTATGACTTCACACACCTCCTTTCTATGACTTCACACTTCCATTCTATGCCTTCAAACACCTCCATTCTGTGACTTCACACAACTCCATTCTATGACTTCACACACCTCCTTTCTATGACTTCACCCACCTCCAATCGATGACTACACACCTCCATTCTGACTTCACACACCTCTATTCTGTGACTTCACACACCTCCATTCTATGACTTCACACACCTCCATTCTATGACTTCACACACCTCCTTTCTATGAATTCACACACCTCCATTCTATGCCTTCACACACCTCCATTCTGTGACTTCACACACCGCCATTCTATGACTTCACACACCTTCATTCTTACTTCACAAACATACATTTTATGACTTCACACACCTCCATTCTATGACTTCACACACCTCCATTCTATGACTTCACATACCTCCATTCTATGACTTCACACACCTACATTTTATGATTTCACACATCCATTTTGACTTCACACACCTCCATTCTATGAGTTCATACCCGTACATTCTGTGACTTCACCCACCTCCATTCTGTGACTTCACAGACCTCCATTCTCCGAATTCACACCCCTACAATTTGACTTCACATACCTCCATTGTATGACTTCACACACCTCCATCCTGTGACTTCACCCACCTCCATTCTGTGACTTCACACACCTCCATTCTCCGACTTCACACCCCTCCAATTTCACTTCACATACCTCCATTCGATGACTTCACACACCTCCTTTCTATGACTTCACATACCTCCATTCTGACTTCACACATCTCTGTTCTGTGACTTCCCAAACCTACATTCTGACTTAACACACCTCCACTAAATGTCTTCACTGACCTCCACTCTATGACTTCACACTTCTCCATTCTATGACTTCCCACACCTAATTTCTATGACTTCACCCACCTCCATTCTATGACTTCACGCCTCCATTCTGACTTCACACACCTCTATTCTATGACTTCACACACCTCCATTTTGACTTCACACACCTCCATTCTGTGACTTCACACACCTCCATTCTATGATTTCACACACCTCCATTCTGTGACTTCACACACCTCCATTCTATGACTTCACACACCTCCATTCTGTGACTTCACACACCTACATTGTGACGTCACACACCTCCATTGTATGAGTTCACACACCTGCATTGTGACTTCACACACGTCCATTCTATGACTTCACAAACCTCCTTTCTGTGTTGACACACCTCCATTCTATGACTTCACACACCTCCAATCTGACTTCACACACCTGCATTCTATGACTTCACACACCTCCATTCTGTGAGTTCACACACCTCCATTCTATGAGTTCATACACCTCCATTCTGACTTCACACACCTCCATTCTCTTACTTCACACACCTACATTTTATGACTTCACACATCCATTTTGACTTCACACACCTCCATTCTATGAGTTCATACCCGTCCATTCTGTGACTTCACACATCTCCATTCTATGACTTCACACACCTCCATTCTGTGACTTCACCCACCTCCATTCTGTGACTTCACACACCTCCATTCTCCGAATTTACACCCCTACAATTTGACTTCACATACCTCCATTGTATGACGTCACACACCTCCATTCTGTGACTTCACCCTCCTCCATTCTGTGACTTCACACACCTCCATTCTCCGACTTCACACCCCTCCAATTTCACTTCACATACATCCATTCGATGACTTCACACACCTCCTTTCTATGACTTCACATACCTCCATTCTGACTTCACACATCTCTGTTCTGTGACTTCCCAAACCTACATTCTGACTTAACACACCTCCACTAAATGTCTTCACTGACCTCCACTCTATGACTTCACACTTTTCCATTCTATGACTTCCCACACCTAATTTTTATGACTTCACCCACCTCCATTCTATGACTTCACGCCTCCATTCTGACTTCACACACCTCTATTCTATGACTTCACACACCTCCATTTTGACTTCACACACCTCCATTCTGTGACTTCACACACCTCCATTCTATGATTTCACACACCTCCATTCTGTGACTTCACACACCTCCATTCTATGACTTCACACACCTCCATTCTGTGACTTCACACACCTACATTGTGACGTCACACACCTCCATTGTATGAGTTCACACACCTGCATTGTGACTTCACACACGTCCATTCTATGACTTCACAAACCTCCTTTCTGTGTTGACACACCTCCATTCTATGACTTCACACACCTCCAATCTGACTTCCCACACCTGCATTCTATGACTTCACACACCTCCATTCTGTGAGTTCACACACCTCCATTCTATGAGTTCACACACCTCCATTCTGACTTCACACACCTCCATTCTCTTACTTCACACAGCTCCATTCTGACTTCACACACCTCCATTCTATGACTTTGCACAACTCTATTCTGACTTCACACACCTCCATTCTGTGACTTCACAAACCTCCAGTCTATGATTTCACACACCTCCAATCTGTGACTTCACACATCTCCACTCTGTGACATTACACAACTGCATTCTCTGAATTCACACACCTACATTCTGTGATTTTACACACCTCCATTCTATGACTTCACACACCTCCATTCTTTAACTTCACACACCTCCATTCTATGACTTCACACACCTCCATTGTGACTTCACACACCTTAATTCTGTGACTCACACACCTCAATTTGGACTTCACACACCTACATTCTGTGACTTCACACACCTCCATTTGTGACTTCACACACCACCATTTTGATTTCACACACCTCCATTCTGTGACTTCACACACCTCCATTTTGACTTCACACACTTCCATTCTGTGACTTCACACACCTCCATTCTGTGATTTCACACACCACCATTGTTTCACTTCACACACCTCCATTCTTTGAGTTCACACACGTCCATTCCACGATTTCACACACCTCCATTCTATGAGTTCACACACATCCATTCTATGAGTTCAAACACCACAATTTTGTCTTCACACACCTCCATTCTATGACTTCACACACCTTCATTCTTAATTCAGAAACATCCATTCTATGCCTTCACACACCTTCATTCTTTATTCAGAAACATCCATTCTATGACTTCACACACCTCCATTCTATGACTTCCCACACCTCCTTTCTATGACTTCACCCAACTCCATTTTATGACTTCACACCTCTATTCTGACTTCACACAACTCCATTCTGTTACTTCACACACCTCCATTCTATGACTTCACACACCTCCATTCTATGACTTCACACACCTCCATTCTATGCCTTCACAAACCTCAATTCTGTGACTTCACACACCTCCATTCTATGACTTCGCACATTTCCATTGTGACGTCACAAACCTCCATTCTATGAGTAAACACACCTCCATTCTATGACTTCACTCACCTCCATTCTGACTTCACACACCTCCATTCTGTGACTTCACACACCTCCATTTTGACTTCACACACTTCCATTCTGTGACTTGAAACACCTCCACTCTGTGACTTCACACACCTCAATTTTGACTTCACTCACCTACATTCTGTGACTTCACACACCTCCATTTGTGACTTCACACACCACCATTTTGACTTCACACACCTCCATTCTGTGACTTCACACACCTCCATTTTGACTTCACACACTTCCATTCTGTGACTTGAAACACCTCCACTCTGTGACTTCACACACCACCATTGTTTGACTTCACACACCTCCATTCTTTGACTTCACACCCGTCCATTCCACGACTTCACACACCTCCATTCTATGATTTCACACACATCCATTCTATGAGTTCACACACCACAATTTTGTCTTCACACACCTCCATTCTATGACTTCACAGACCTTCATTCTTAATTCAGAAACATCCATTCTATGACTTCACACACCTCCTTTCTATGACTTCACCCACCTCCAGTCGATGACTACACACCTCCATTCTGACTTCACACACCTCTATTCTGTGACTTCACACACCTCCATTCTATGACTTCACACACCTCCATTCTATGACTTCACACACCTCCTTTCTATGACTTCACACACCTCCATTATTTGCCTTCACACACCTCCATTCTGTGACTTCACACACCTCCATTCTATGACTTCACACACCTTCATTCTTACTTCACAAACATACATTGTATGACTTCACACACCTCCATTCTATGACTTTACACACCTCCATTCTATGACTTCACATACCTCCATTCTATGACTTCACACACCCACATTTTATGAGTTCACACATCCATTTTGACTTCACACACCTCCATTCTATGAGGTCATACACGTCCATTGTGTGACTTCACACACCTCCATTCTATGACTTCACACACCTCCATTCTTTGACTTCACACACGTCCATTCCACGACTTCACACACGTCCATTCTACGAGTTCACACACATCCATTCTATGAGTTCACACAAAACAATTTTGTCTTCACATACCTCCATTCTATGACTTCACACACCTTCATTCTTAATTCAGAAACTTACTTTCTATGACTTCACACACCTCCATTCTATGACTTACCACACCTCCTTTTTATGACCACCCAACTCCATTCTATGACTTCACACCTCTATTCTGACTTCACACACCTCCATTCTGTGACTTCACACACCTCCATTCTATGACTTCACACACCTTCATTCTTAATTCAGAAACATCCATTCTATGACTTCACACACCTCCATTCTATGACTTCCCACACCTCCTTTCTATGACCACCTAACTCCGTTCTATGACTTCACACCTCTATTCTGACTTCACACGCCTCCATTCTGTGACTACACACACCTCCATTCTATGACTTCACACACCTCCATTCTATGACTTCACACACCTCCATTCTATGCCTTCACACACCTCCATTCTGTGACTTCACACACCTCCATTCTATGACTTCACACACCTTCATTCTTACTTCACAAGCATACATTCTATGACTTCACACACCTCCCTTCTATGACTTCACACAGCTCCATTCTTTGACTTCACACACCTCCATTATGTGTTCACACACCTCAATTCTGTGACTTCACACACCTCCATTCTGACTTCGCACACCTCCATTCTATGACTTCACACACCTCTATTCTGTGACTTCACACACCTCCATTCTATGACTTCACACACCTCCATTCTATGACTTCACACACCTCCTTTCTATGACTTCACACTTCCATTCTATGCCTTCAAACACCTCCATTCTGTGACTTCACACAACTCCATTCTATGACTTCACACACCTCCTTTCTATGACTTCACCCACCTCCAATCGATGACTACACACCTCCATTCTGACTTCACACACCTCTATTCTGTGACTTCACACACCTCCATTCTATGACTTCACACACCTCCATTCTATGACTTCACACACCTCCTTTCTATGAATTCACACACCTCCATTCTATGCCTTCACACACCTCCATTCTGTGACTTCACACACCGCCATTCTATGACTTCACACACCTTCATTCTTACTTCACAAACATACATTTTATGACTTCACACACCTCCATTCTATGACTTCACACACCTCCATTCTATGACTTCACATACCTCCATTCTATGACTTCACACACCTACATTTTATGATTTCACACATCCATTTTGACTTCACACACCTCCATTCTATGAGTTCATACCCGTACATTCTGTGACTTCACCCACCTCCATTCTGTGACTTCACAGACCTCCATTCTCCGAATTCACACCCCTACAATTTGACTTCACATACCTCCATTGTATGACTTCACACACCTCCATCCTGTGACTTCACCCACCTCCATTCTGTGACTTCACACACCTCCATTCTCCGACTTCACACCCCTCCAATTTCACTTCACATACCTCCATTCGATGACTTCACACACCTCCTTTCTATGACTTCACATACCTCCATTCTGACTTCACACATCTCTGTTCTGTGACTTCCCAAACCTACATTCTGACTTAACACACCTCCACTAAATGTCTTCACTGACCTCCACTCTATGACTTCACACTTCTCCATTCTATGACTTCCCACACCTAATTTCTATGACTTCACCCACCTCCATTCTATGACTTCACGCCTCCATTCTGACTTCACACACCTCTATTCTATGACTTCACACACCTCCATTTTGACTTCACACACCTCCATTCTGTGACTTCACACACCTCCATTCTATGATTTCACACACCTCCATTCTGTGACTTCACACACCTCCATTCTATGACTTCACACACCTCCATTCTGTGACTTCACACACCTACATTGTGACGTCACACACCTCCATTGTATGAGTTCACACACCTGCATTGTGACTTCACACACGTCCATTCTATGACTTCACAAACCTCCTTTCTGTGTTGACACACCTCCATTCTATGACTTCACACACCTCCAATCTGACTTCACACACCTGCATTCTATGACTTCACACACCTCCATTCTGTGAGTTCACACACCTCCATTCTATGAGTTCATACACCTCCATTCTGACTTCACACACCTCCATTCTCTTACTTCACACACCTACATTTTATGACTTCACACATCCATTTTGACTTCACACACCTCCATTCTATGAGTTCATACCCGTCCATTCTGTGACTTCACACATCTCCATTCTATGACTTCACACACCTCCATTCTGTGACTTCACCCACCTCCATTCTGTGACTTCACACACCTCCATTCTCCGAATTTACACCCCTACAATTTGACTTCACATACCTCCATTGTATGACGTCACACACCTCCATTCTGTGACTTCACCCTCCTCCATTCTGTGACTTCACACACCTCCATTCTCCGACTTCACACCCCTCCAATTTCACTTCACATACATCCATTCGATGACTTCACACACCTCCTTTCTATGACTTCACATACCTCCATTCTGACTTCACACATCTCTGTTCTGTGACTTCCCAAACCTACATTCTGACTTAACACACCTCCACTAAATGTCTTCACTGACCTCCACTCTATGACTTCACACTTTTCCATTCTATGACTTCCCACACCTAATTTTTATGACTTCACCCACCTCCATTCTATGACTTCACGCCTCCATTCTGACTTCACACACCTCTATTCTATGACTTCACACACCTCCATTTTGACTTCACACACCTCCATTCTGTGACTTCACACACCTCCATTCTATGATTTCACACACCTCCATTCTGTGACTTCACACACCTCCATTCTATGACTTCACACACCTCCATTCTGTGACTTCACACACCTACATTGTGACGTCACACACCTCCATTGTATGAGTTCACACACCTGCATTGTGACTTCACACACGTCCATTCTATGACTTCACAAACCTCCTTTCTGTGTTGACACACCTCCATTCTATGACTTCACACACCTCCAATCTGACTTCCCACACCTGCATTCTATGACTTCACACACCTCCATTCTGTGAGTTCACACACCTCCATTCTATGAGTTCACACACCTCCATTCTGACTTCACACACCTCCATTCTCTTACTTCACACAGCTCCATTCTGACTTCACACACCTCCATTCTATGACTTTGCACAACTCTATTCTGACTTCACACACCTCCATTCTGTGACTTCACAAACCTCCAGTCTATGATTTCACACACCTCCAATCTGTGACTTCACACATCTCCACTCTGTGACATTACACAACTCCATTCTCTGAATTCACACACCTACATTCTGTGATTTTACACACCTCCATTCTATGACTTCACACACCTCCATTCTTTAACTTCACACACCTCCATTCTATGACTTCACACACCTCCATTGTGACTTCACACACCTTAATTCTGTGACTCACACACCTCAATTTGGACTTCACACACCTACATTCTGTGACTTCACACACCTCCATTTGTGACTTCACACACCACCATTTTGATTTCACACACCTCCATTCTGTGACTTCACACACCTCCATTTTGACTTCACACACTTCCATTCTGTGACTTCACACACCTCCATTCTGTGATTTCACACACCACCATTGTTTCACTTCACACACCTCCATTCTTTGAGTTCACACACGTCCATTCCACGATTTCACACACCTCCATTCTATGAGTTCACACACATCCATTCTATGAGTTCAAACACCACAATTTTGTCTTCACACACCTCCATTCTATGACTTCACACACCTTCATTCTTAATTCAGAAACATCCATTCTATGCCTTCACACACCTTCATTCTTTATTCAGAAACATCCATTCTATGACTTCACACACCTCCATTCTATGACTTCCCACACCTCCTTTCTATGACTTCACCCAACTCCATTTTATGACTTCACACCTCTATTCTGACTTCACACAACTCCATTCTGTTACTTCACACACCTCCATTCTATGACTTCACACACCTCCATTCTATGACTTCACACACCTCCATTCTATGCCTTCACAAACCTCAATTCTGTGACTTCACACACCTCCATTCTATGACTTCGCACATTTCCATTGTGACGTCACAAACCTCCATTCTATGAGTAAACACACCTCCATTCTATGACTTCACTCACCTCCATTCTGACTTCACACACCTCCATTCTATGAGCTCACAGATCTCGAATCTGTGACTTCACTCACCTCCACTCTATGACTTCACACTCCTCCATTCTATGACTTCTCACACCTCCTTTCTATGACTTCACCCAACACCATTCTATGACATCACACCTCCATTCTGAATTCGCACACTTCCATTCTGTGACTTCACACACCTCCATTCTATGAGTTCACACACCTCCATTCTATGACTTCACACACCTTCATTCTTACTTCAGAATCATTCATTCTCTGACATCACATACCTCCATTCTATAATTCACAAACCTCCATTCTGTGACTTTACACACCTCAATACTGAGTTCAAACTACTCCATTCGGTGACTTCACACACCTCCATTCTTACTTCACGCATGTCCATTCTATGACTTCACACACCTCCATTCTATGACTTCACACACCTCCATTCTGTGACTTCACACACCTCCATTCTGAGTTCACAATCCTCCATTCTGTGATTCACACACCTCCATTCTGTGACTTCACACACCTCTATTCTGTGACTTCACACACCTGCATTCTATGACTTCACATACCTCCATTCTATGACTTCACACACCTCCATTCTATGACTTCACACACCTACATTCTATGACTTCACACACTTACATTCTATGACTTCACACATCCATTTTGACTTCACACACCTCAAATATATGACTTCAAACACCTCAATTCTCTGACTTCACACACCTCCATTCTATGACGTCATACCTGTTCATTCTGTGACTTCACACACCTCCATTCCATGACTTCATACACCTTCATTCTATGACTTCAACCACCTCCATTCTATGACTTCACACACCTCCATTCTCCGACTTCACACCCCTCCAATTTGACTTTACATACCTCCATTCTATGACTTCACAAATCTCCATTCGGTGACTTCACAATCCTCCATTCTATGTCTTCACACATCTACATTCTATGACTTCACACACCTCAATTCTGACACACACAGCTCCATTCTGTGACTTCACAAAATTCCATTCAATGTTTTCACACATCTCCCTTCTATGACTTCACACACTTTCATCTATGACTTGACACACCTCTATTCTGAGTTCACACACCTCCATTCTGTGACTTCACACACCTCCATTCTGACTTCACAAACCTCCATTGTATGACTTCACACACTTCCATTCTGTGACTTCACACACCTCCATTCTATGACTTCACTGACCTCCACTCTATGACTTCACACTTCTCCATTCTATGACTTCCCACACCTAATTTCTATGACTTCACCCACCTCCATTCTATGACTTCACACCTCCATTCTGACTTCACACACCTCCATTCTATGACTTCACACACCTCCATTTTGACTTCACACACCTCCATTCTGTGACTTCACACACCTCCATTCTATGATTTCACACACCTCCATTCTGTGACTTCACACACCTCCATTCTATGACTTCACACACCTCCATTCTGTGACTTCACACACCTACATTGTGACTTCACACACCTCCATTCTATGAGTTCACACACCTGCATTGTGACTTCACACACCTCCATTCTGTGAGTTCACACACCTCCATTCTGACCTCACACACCTCCATTCTGACTTCACACACATAAATTCTGTGACTTCACACACCTCCATTCTATGATTTCATACACCTCCATTCTATGACTTCACACACCTCCATTCTATGACTTCAAACACCTCCTTTCTGAGTTGACACACCTCCATTCTGTGACTTCACACACCTCCAATCTGACTTCACACACCTCCATTCTATGACTTCACACACCTCCATTCTGTGACTTCACACACCTCCATTCTATGAGTTCACACAACTCCATTCTGACTTCACACACCTCCGTTCTCTGACTTCACACAGCTCCATTCTGACTTCACACACCTCCATTCTATGACTTTGCACACCTCTATTCGGACTTCACACACCTCCATTCTGTGACTTCACAAACCTCCATTCTATGACTTCACACACCTACATTCTGTGACTTCACACGCCTCCATTGTGACTTCACACACCTTCATTCTGTGACTTCACACACCTCAATTTTGACTTCACACAGCTCCATTCTGTGACTTCACACACCTCCATTTGTGACTTCACACACCACCATTTTGACTTCACACACATCCATTCTGTGACTTCACACACCTCCATTCTTGTGACTTCACACACCTCAATTTTGACTTCACACACTGCCATTCTGTAACTTCACACACCTCCATTCTGTGACTTCACACACCACCATTGTTTCACTTCACACACCTCCATTCTTTGACTTCACACACGTCCATTCCACGACTTCACACCTCCATTCTATGAGTTCACACAGATCCATTCTATGAGTTCACACACCACAATTTTCTCTTCACACACCTCCATTCTATGACTTCACACACCTTCATTCTTAATTCAGAAACTTCCATTCTATGACTTCACACACCACCATTCTATGACTTCCCACACCTCCTTTCTATGACCACCCAAATCCACTCTATGACTTCACACCTCTATTCTGACTTCACACACCTCCATTCTGTGACTTCACACACCTCCATTCTATGACTTCACTCACCTCCATTCTGTGACTTCAAACACCCACATTCTGTGACTTCACACACCTCCATTTTGACTTCACACACTTCCATTCTGTGACTTCACACACCTCTATTCTGTGACTTCACACACCTCCATTCTATGACTTCACACACCTCCATTCTATGACTTTACACACCTCCTTTCTATGACTTCACACACCTCCATTATTTGCCTTCACACACCTCCATTCTGTGACTTCACACACCTCCATTCTATGACTTCACACACCTTCATTCTTACTTCACAAACATACATTCTATGACTTCACACACCTCCATTCTATGACTTCACACACCTCCATACTATGACTTCACATACCTCCATTCTATGACTTCACACACCTACATTTTATGAGTTCACACATCCATTTTGACTTCACACACCTCCATTCTATGAGGTCATACACGTCCATTGTGTGACTTCACACACCTCCATTCTATGACTTCACACACCTCCATTCTTTGACTTCACACACGTCCATTCCACGACTTCACACACGTCCATTCTACGAGTTCACACACATCCATTCTATGAGTTCACACAAAACAATTTTGTCTTCACATACCTCCATTCTATGACTTCACACACCTTCATTCTTAATTCAGAAACTTACTTTCTATGACTTCACACACCTCCATTCTATGACTTACCACACCTCCTAATTATGACCACCCAACTCCATTCTATGACTTCACACCTCTATTCTGACTTCACACACCTCCATTCTGTGACTTCACACACCTCCATTCTATGACTTCACACACCTTCATTCTTAATTCAGAAACATCCATTCTATGACTTCACACACCTCCATTCTATGACTTCCCACACCTCCTTTCTATGACCACCTAACTCCATTCTATGACTTCACACCTCTATTCTGACTTCACACGCCTCCATTCTGTGACTTCACACACCTCCATTCTATGACTTCACACACCTCCATTCTATGACTTCACACACCTCCATTCTATGCCTTCACACCCCTCCACTCTGTGACTTCACACACCTCCATTCTATGACTTCACACACCTTCATTCTTACTTCACAAGCATACATTCTATGACTTCATATACCTCCCTTCTATGACTTCACACAGCTCCATTCTTTGACTTCACACACCTCCATTATGTGTTCACACACCTCAATTCTGTGACTTCACACACCTCCATTCTGACTTCACACACCTCCATTCTATGACTTCACACACCTCCATTCTATGTCTTCACACACCTCCATTCTTTGACTTCACACACCTAAATTCTGATTTGACACATCTCCATTCTGTGACTTCACATACCTCCATTCTGACTTCATACAGCTCCATTCTATGACTTCACACACCTCCTATCTATGACTTCACCCACCTCCATTCGATAACTACACACCTCCATTCTGACTTCACACACCTCTATTCTGTGACTGCACACACCTCCATTCTATGACTTCACACACCTCCATTCTATGACTTCACACACCTCCTTTCTATGACTTCACACAGCTCCATTCTATGCCTTCACACACCTCCATTCTGTGACTTCACACACCTCCATTCTATGACTTCACACACCTCCTTTCTATGACTTCACCCACCTCCAATCGATGACTACACACCTCCATTCTATGACTTCACTCACCTCCATTCTGTGACTTCAAACACCCACATTCTGTGACTTCACACACCTCCATTTTGACTTCACACACTTCCATTCTGTGACTTCACACACCTCTATTCTGTGACTTCACACACCTCCATTCTATGACTTCACACCCCTCCATTCTGTGACTTCACACACCTCCAGTCACCGACCTCACACCTTCATTCTTAATTCAAACATCCATTCTATGACTTCACACACCTCCATTCTATGACTTCGCAAAGCTCCATTTTGTGACTTCACACACCTCCTATCTGTGACTTCACACCCCTCCATTCTGTGACTTCACACACCTCCAGTCTCCGACCTCACACCCCTCCAATTTGACTTCACACACCTCCATTCTATGCCTTCACACACCTCCATTCTGTGACTTCACACACCTCCATTCTATGACTTCACACACCTTCATTCTTACTTCACAAACATACATTCTATGACTTCATACACCTCCCTTCTATGACTTCACACACCTCCATTCTTTGAATTCTCACACCTCCATTCTGTGTTCACACACCTCAATTCTGTGATATCACACACCTCCATTCTGACTTCACACACCTCCATTCTATGACTTCACACACCTCCATTCTATGTCTTCACACACCTCCATTTTTTGACTTCACACACCTAAATTCTGCGTTGACACATCTCCATTCTGTGACTTCACACACCTCGATTCTGAGTTCACACACCTAAATTCTGTGACTTCACACACCTCCATTCTGTGACTTCACACACCTCCATTCTATGACTTCACACACCTCCTTTCTATGACTTCACCCACCTCCAATCGATGACTACACACCTCCATTCTGACTTCACACACCTCTATTCTGTGTCTTCACACACCTCTATTCAATAACTTCACACACCTCCATTCTATGACTTCACACACCTCCTTTCTATGACTTCACACACCTCCATTCTATGACTTCACACACCTTCATTCTTACTTCACAAACATACATTCTATGACTTCACACACCTCCATTCTATGACTTCACACACCTCCATTCTGTGACTTCACCCACCTCCATTCTGTGACTTCACACACCTCCATTCACCGAATTCACACCCCTACAATTTGACTTCACATACCTCCATTGTATGACTTCACACACCTCCATCCTGTGACTTCACCCACCTCCATTCTGTGACTTCACACACCTCCATTCTCCGACTTCACACCCCTCCAATTTCACTTCACATACCTCCATTCGATGACTTCACACACCTCCTTTCTATGACTTCACATACCTCCATACTGACTTCACACATCTCTGTTCTGTGACTTCCCAAACCTACATTCTGACTTAACACACCTCCACTAAATGTCTTCACTGACCTCCACTCTATGACTTCACACTTCTCCATTCTATGACTTCCCACACCTAATTTCTATGACTTCACCCACCTCCATTCTATGACTTCACGCCTCCATTCTGACTTCACACACCTCTATTCTATGACTTCACACACCTCCATTTTGACTTCACACACCTCCATTCTGTGACTTCACACACCTCCATTCTATGATTTCACACACCTCCATTCTGTGACTTCACACACCTCCATTCTATGACTTCACACACCTCCATTCTGTGACTTCACACACCTACATTGTGACGTCACACACCTCCATTGTATGAGTTCACACACCTGCATTGTGACTTCACACACGTCCATTCTATGACTTCACAAACCTCCTTTCTGTGTTGACACACCTCCATTCTATGACTTCACACACCTCCAATCTGACTTCACACACCTGCATTCTATGACTTCACACACCTCCATTCTGTGAGTTCACACACCTCCATTCTATGAGTTCACACACCTCCATTCTGACTTCACACACCTCCATTCTCTTACTTCACACAGCTCCATTCTGACTTCACACACCTCCATTCTATGACTTTGCACAACTCTATTCTGACTTCACACACCTCCATTCTGTGACTTCACAAACCTCCATTCTATGATTTCACACACCTCCACTCTGTGACTTCACACATCTCCACTCTGTGACATTACACAACTCCATTCTCCGAATTCACACACGTACATTCTGTGATTTTACACACCTCCATTCTATGACTTCACACACCTCCATTCTTTAACTTCACACACCTCCATTCTATGACTTCACACACCTCCATTGTGACTTCACACACCTTAATTCTGTGACTCACACACCTCAATTTGGACTTCACACACCTACATTCTGTGACTTCACACACCTCCATTTGTGACTTCACACACCACCATTTTGATTTCACACACCTCCATTCTGTGACTTCACACACCTCCATTTTGACTTCACACACTTACATTCTGTGACTTCACACACCTACATTGTGACTTCACACACCTCCATTCTATGAGTTCACACACCTGCATTGTGACTTCACACACCTCCATTCTATGAGTTCACACACCTCCATTCTGACCTCACACACCTCCATTCTGACTTCACACACATAAATTCTGTGACTTCACACACCTCCATTCTATGATTTCATACACCTCCATTCTATGACTTCACACACCTCCATTCTATGACTTCAAACACCTCCTTTCTGAGTTGACACACCTCCATTCTGTGACTTCACACACCTCCAATCTGACTTCACACACCTCCATTCTATGACTTCACACACCTCCATTCTGTGACTTCACACACCTCCATTCTATGAGTTCACACAACTCCATTCTGACTTCACACACCTCCGTTCTCTGACTTCACACAGCTCCATTCTGACTTCACACACCTCCATTCTATGACTTTGCACACCTCTATTCGGACTTCACACACCTCCATTCTGTGACTTCACAAACCTCCATTCTATGACTTCACACACCTACATTCTGTGACTTCACACGCCTCCATTGTGACTTCACACACCTTCATTCTGTGACTTCACACACCTCAATTTTGACTTCACACAGCTCCATTCTGTGACTTCACACACCTCCATTTGTGACTTCACACACCACCATTTTGACTTCACACACATCCATTCTGTGACTTCACACACCTCCATTCTGTGACTTCACACACCTCAATTTTGACTTCACACACTGCCATTCTGTAACTTCACACACCTCCATTCTGTGACTTCACACACCACCATTGTTTCACTTCACACACCTCCATTCTTTGACTTCACACACGTCCATTCCACGACTTCACACACCTCCATTCTATGAGTTCACACAGATCCATTCTATGAGTTCACACACCACAATTTTCTCTTCACACACCTCCATTCTATGACTTCACACACCTTCATTCTTAATTCAGAAACTTCCATTCTATGACTTCACACACCACCATTCTATGACTTCCCACACCTCCTTTCTATGACCACCCAAATCCACTCTATGACTTCACACCTCTATTCTGACTTCACACACCTCCATTCTGTGACTTCACACACCTCCATTCTATGACTTCACTCACCTCCATTCTGTGACTTCAAACACCCACATTCTGTGACTTCACACACCTCCATTTTGACTTCACACACCTCAATTCCACGACTTCACACACCTCCATTCTATGAGTTCACACACATCCATTCTATGAGTTCTCACAACACAATTTGTCTTCACACACCTCCATTCTATGACTTCACACCCCTCCATTCTGTGACTTCACACACCTCCAGTCACCGACCTCACACCTTCATTCTTAATTCAAACATCCATTCTATGACTTCACACACCTCCATTCTATGACTTCGCAAAGCTCCATTTTGTGACTTCACACACCTCCTATCTGTGACTTCACACCCCTCCATTCTGTGACTTCACACACCTCCAGTCTCCGACCTCACACCCCTCCAATTTGACTTCACACACCTCCATTCTATGCCTTCACACACCTCCATTCTGTGACTTCACACACCTCCATTCTATGACTTCACACACCTTCATTCTTACTTCACAAACATACATTCTATGACTTCATACACCTCCCTTCTATGACTTCACACACCTCCATTCTTTGAATTCTCACACCTCCATTCTGTGTTCACACACCTCAATTCTGTGATATCACACACCTCCATTCTGACTTCACACACCTCCATTCTATGACTTCACACACCTCCATTCTATGTCTTCACACACCTCCATTCTTTGACTTCACACACCTAAATTCTGCGTTGACACATCTCCATTCTGTGACTTCACACACCTCGATTCTGAGTTCACACACCTAAATTCTGTGACTTCACACACCTCCATTCTGTGACTTCACACACCTCCATTCTATGACTTCACACACCTCCTTTCTATGACTTCACCCACCTCCAATCGATGACTACACACCTCCATTCTGACTTCACACACCTCTATTCTGTGTCTTCACACACCTCCATTCAATAACTTCACACACCTCCATTCTATGACTTCACACACCTCCTTTCTATGACTTCACACACCTCCATTCTATGCCTTCACACACCTCCATTCTGTGACTTCACACACCTCCATTCTATGACTTCACACACCTTCATTCTTACTTCACAAACATACATTCTATGACTTCACACACCTCCATTCTATGACTTCACACACCTCCATTCTGTGACTTCACCCACCTCCATTCTGTGACTTCACACACCTCCATTCACCGAATTCACACCCCTACAATTTGACTTCACATACCTCCATTGTATGACTTCACACACCTCCATCCTGTGACTTCACCCACCTCCATTCTGTGACTTCACACACCTCCATTCTCCGACTTCACACCCCTCCAATTTCACTTCACATACCTCCATTCGATGACTTCACACACCTCCTTTCTATGACTTCACATACCTCCATTCTGACTTCACACATCTCTGTTCTGTGACTTCCCAAACCTACATTCTGACTTAACACACCTCCACTAAATGTCTTCACTGACCTCCACTCTATGACTTCACACTTCTCCATTCTATGACTTCCCACACCTAATTTCTATGACTTCACCCACCTCCATTCTATGACTTCACGCCTCCATTCTGACTTCACACACCTCTATTCTATGACTTCACACACCTCCATTTTGACTTCACACACCTCCATTCTGTGACTTCACACACCTCCATTCTATGATTTCACACACCTCCATTCTGTGACTTCACACACCTCCATTCTATGACTTCACACACCTCCATTCTGTGACTTCACACACCTACATTGTGACGTCACACACCTCCATTGTATGAGTTCACACACCTGCATTGTGACTTCACACACGTCCATTCTATGACTTCACAAACCTCCTTTCTGTGTTGACACACCTCCATTCTATGACTTCACACACCTCCAATCTGACTTCACACACCTGCATTCTATGACTTCACACACCTCCATTCTGTGAGTTCACACACCTCCATTCTATGAGTTCACACACCTCCATTCTGACTTCACACACCTCCATTCTCTTACTTCACACAGCTCCATTCTGACTTCACACACCTCCATTCTATGACTTTGCACAACTCTATTCTGACTTCACACACCTCCATTCTGTGACTTCACAAACCTCCATTCTATGATTTCACACACCTCCACTCTGTGACTTCACACATCTCCACTCTGTGACATTACACAACTCCATTCTCCGAATTCACACACCTACATTCTGTGATTTTACACACCTCCATTCTATGACTTCACACACCTCCATTCTTTAACTTCACACACCTCCATTCTATGACTTCACACACCTCCATTGTGACTTCACACACCTTAATTCTGTGACTCACACACCTCAATTTGGACTTCACACACCTACATTCTGTGACTTCACACACCTCCATTTGTGACTTCACACACCACCATTTTGATTTCACACACCTCCATTCTGTGACTTCACACACCTCCATTTTGACTTCACACACTTCCATTCTGTGACTTCACACACCTCCATTCTGTGATTTCACACACCACCATTGTTTGACTTCACACACCTCCATTCTTTGAGTTCACACACGTCCATTCCACGACTTCACACACCTCCATTCTATGAGTTCACACACCTCCATTCTATGAGTTCAAACACCACAATTTTGTCTTCACACACCTCCATTCTATGACTTCACAGACCTTCATTCTTAATTCAGAAACATCCATTCTATGACTTCACACACCTCCTTTCTATGACTTCACCCACCTCCAATCGATGACTACACACCTCCATTCTGACTTCACACACCTCTATTCTGTGACGTCACACACCTCCATTCTATGACTTCACACACCTCCATTCTATGACTTTACACACCTCCTTTCTATGACTTCACACACCTCCATTATTTGCCTTCACACACCTCCATTCTGTGACTTCACACACCTCCATTCTATGACTTCACACACCTTCATTCTTACTTCACAAACATACATTCTATGACTTCACACACCTCCATTCTATGACTTCACACACCTCCATACTATGACTTCATATACCTCCATTCTATGACTTCACACACCTACATTTTATGAGTTCACACATCCATTTTGACTTCACACACCTCCATTCTATGAGGTCATACACGTCCATTGTGTGACTTCACACACCTCCATTCTATGACTTCACACACCTCCATTCTTTGACTTCACACACGTCCATTCCACGACTTCACACACGTCCATTCTACGAGTTCACACACATCCATTCTATGAGTTCACACAAAACAATTTTGTCTTCACATACCTCCATTCTATGACTTCACACACCTTCATTCTTAATTCAGAAACTTACTTTCTATGACTTCACACACCTCCATTCTATGACTTACCACACCTCCTAATTATGACCACCCAACTCCATTCTATGACTTCACACCTCTATTCTGACTTCACACACCTCCATTCTGTGACTTCACACACCTCCATTCTATGACTTCACACACCTTCATTCTTAATTCAGAAACATCCATTCTATGACTTCACACACCTCCATTCTATGACTTCCCACACCTCCTTTCTATGACCACCTAACTCCATTCTATGACTTCACACCTCTATTCTGACTTCACACGCCTCCATTCTGTGACTTCACACACCTCCATTCTATGACTTCACACACCTCCATTCTATGACTTCACACACCTCCATTCTATGCCTTCACAACCCTCCACTCTGTGACTTCACACACCTCCATTCTATGACTTCACACACCTTCATTCTTACTTCACAAGCATACATTCTATGACTTCACATACCTCCCTTCTATGACTTCACACAGCTCCATTCTTTGACTTCACACACCTCCATTATGTGTTCACACACCTCAATTCTGTGACTTCACACACCTCCATTCTGACTTCACACACCTCCATTCTATGACTTCACACACCTCCATTCTATGTCTTCACACACCTCCATTCTTTGACTTCACACACCTAAATTCTGAGTTGACACATCTCCATTCTGTGACTTCACATACCTCCATTCTGACTTCATACAGCTCCATTCTATGACTTCACAGACCTCCTATCTATGACTTCACCCACCTCCATTCGATAACTACACACCTCCATTCTGACTTCACACACCTCTATTCTGTGACTTCACACACCTCCATTCTATGACTTCACACACCTCCATTCTATGACTTCACACACCTCCTTTCTATGACTTCACACAGCTCCATTCTATGCCTTCACACACCTCCATTCTGTGACTTCACACACCTCCATTCTATGACTTCACACACCTCCTTTCTATGACTTCACCCACCTCCAATCGATGACTACACACCTCCATTCTGACTTCACACACCTCTATTCTATGACTTCACACACCTCCATTCTATGACTTCACACACCTCCTTTCTATGAATTCACACACCTCCATTCTATGCCTTCACACACCTCCATTCTGTGACTTCACACACCTCCATTCTATGACTTCACACACCTTCATTCTTACTTCACAAACATACATTCTATGAATTCACACACCTCCATTCTATGACTTCACACACCTCCATTCTATGACTTCACATACCTCCATTCTATGACTTCACACACCTACATTTTATGACTTCACACATCCATTTTGACTTCACACACCTCCATTCTATGAGTTCATACCCGTCCATTCTGTGACTTCACACATCTCCATTCTATGACTTCACACACCTCCATTCTGTGACTTCACCCACCTCCATTCTGTGACTTCACACACCTCCATTCTCCGAATTTACACCCCTACAATTTGACTTCACATACCTCCATTGTATGACGTCACACACCTCCATTCTGTGACTTCACCCTCCTCCATTCTGTGACTTCACACACCTCCATTCTCCGACTTCACACCCCTCCAATTTCACTTCACATACCTCCATTCGATGACTTCACACACCTCCTTTCTATGACTTCACATACCTCCATTCTGACTTCACACATCTCTGTTCTGTGACTTCCCAAACCTACATTCTGACTTAACACACCTCCACTAAATGTCTTCACTGACCTCCACTCTATGACTTCACACTTCTCCATTCTATGACTTCCCACACCTAATTTCTATGACTTCACCCACCTCCATTCTATGACTTCACGCCTCCATTCTGACTTCACACACCTCTATTCTATGACTTCACACACCTCCATTTTGACTTCACACACCTGCATTCTGTGACTTCACACACCTCCATTCTATGATTTCACACACCTCCATTCTGTGACTTCACACACCTCCATTCTATGACTTCACACACCTCCATTCTGTGACTTCACACACCTACATTGTGACTTCACACACCTCCATTGTATGAGTTCACACACCTGCATTGTGACTTCACACACGTCCATTCTATGACTTCACAAACCTCCTTTCTGTGTTGACACACCTCCATTCTATGACTTCACACACCTCCAATCTGACTTCACACACCTGCATTCTATGACTTCACACACCTCCATTCTGTGAGTTCACACACCTCCATTCTATGAGTTCACACACCTCCATTCTGACTTCACACACCTCCATTCTCTTACTTCACACAGCTCCATTCTGACTTCACACACCTCCATTCTATGACTTTGCACAACTCTATTCTGACTTCACACACCTCCATTCTGTGACTTCACAAACCTCCATTCTATGATTTCACACACCTCCACTCTGTGACTTCACACATCTCCACTCTGTGACATTACACAAGTCCATTCTCCGAATTCACACACCTACATTCTGTGATTTTACACACCTCCATTCTATGACTTCACACACCTCCATTCTTTAACTTCACACACCTCCATTCTATGACTTCACACACCTCCATTGTGACTTCACACACCTTAATTCTGTGACTCACACACCTCAATTTGGACTTCACACACCTACATTCTGTGACTTCACACACCTCCATTTGTGACTTCACACACCACCATTTTGATTTCACACACCTCCATTCTGTGACTTCCCACACCTCCATTTTGACTTCACACACTTCCATTCTGTGACTTCACACACATCCATTCTGTGATTTCACACACCACCATTGTTTCACTTCACACACCTCCATTCTTTGAGTTCACACACGTCCATTCCACGATTTCACACACCTCCATTCTATGAGTTCACACACATCCATTCTATGAGTTCAAACACCACAATTTTGTCTTCACACACCTCCATTCTATGACTTCACACACCTTCATTCTTAATTCAGAAACATCCATTCTATGCCTTCACACACCTTCATTCTTTATTCAGAAACATCCATTGTATGACTTCACACACCTCCATTCTATGACTTCCCACACCTCCTTTCTATGACTTCACCCAACTCCATTTTATGACTTCACACCTCTATTCTGACTTCACACAACTCCATTCTGTTACTTCACACACCTCCATTCTATGACTTCACACACCTCCATTCTATGACTTCACACACCTCCATTCTATGCCTTCACAAACCTCAATTCTGTGACTTCACACACCTCCATTCTATGACTTCGCACATTTCCATTGTGACGTCACAAACCTCCATTCTATGAGTAAACACACCTCCATTCTATGACTTCACTCACCTCCATTCTGACTTCACACACCTCCATTCTATGAGCTCACAGATCTCGAATCTGTGACTTCACTCACCTCCACTCTATGACTTCACACTCCTCCATTCTATGACTTCTCACACCTCCTTTCTATGACTTCACCCAACACCATTCTATGACATCACACCTCCATTCTGAATTCGCACACTTCCATTCTGTGACTTCACACACCTCCATTCTATGAGTTCACACACCTCCATTCTATGACTTCACACACCTTCATTCTTACTTCAGAATCATTCATTCTCTGACATCACATACCTCCATTCTATAATTCACAAACCTCCATTCTGTGACTTTACACACCTCCATACTGAGTTCAAACTACTCCATTCGGTGACTTCACACACCTCCATTCTTACTTCACGCATGTCCATTCTATGACTTCACACACCTCCATTCTATGACTTCACACACCTCCATTCTGTGACTTCACACACATCCATTCTGAGTTCACAATCCTCCATTCTGTGATTCACACACCTCCATTCTGTGACTTCACACACCTCTATTCTGTGACTTCACACACCTGCATTCTATGACTTCACATACCTCCATTCTATGACTTCACACACCTCCATTCTATGACTTCACACACCTACATTCTATGACTTCACACACTTACATTCTATGACTTCACACATCCATTTTGACTTCACACACCTCCAATATATGACTTCAAACACCTCAATTCTCTGACTTCACAAACCTCCATTCTATGACGTCATACCTGTTCATTCTGTGACTTCACACACCTCCATTCCATGACTTCATACACCTTCATTCTATGACTTCAACCACCTCCATTCTATGACTTCACACACCTCCATTCTCCGACTTCACACCCCTCCAATTTGACTTTACATACCTCCATTCTATGACTTCACAAATCTCCATTCAGTGACTTCACAATCCTCCATTCTATGTCTTCACACATCTACATTCTATGACTTCACACACCTCAATTCTGACACACACAGCTCCATTCTGTGACTTCACAAAATTCCATTCTATGTTTTCACACATCTCCCTTCTATGACTTCACACACCTTCATTCTTACTTCAGAATCATTCATTCTCTGACATCACATACCTCCATTCTATAATTCACAAACCTCCATTCTGTGACTTTACACACCTCCATACTGAGTTCAAACTACTCCATTCGGTGACTTCACACACCTCCATTCTTACTTCACGCATGTCCATTCTATGACTTCACACACCTCCATTCTATGACTTCACACACCTCCATTCTGTGACTTCACACACATCCATTCTGAGTTCGCAATCCTCCATTCTGTGATTCACACACCTCCATTCTGTGACTTCACACACCTCTATTCTGTGACTTCACACACCTGCATTCTATGACTTCACATACCTCCATTCTATGACTTCACACACCTCCATTCTATGACTTCACACACCTACATTCTATGACTTCACACACTTACATTCTATGACTTCACACATCCATTTTGACTTCACACACCTCCAATATATGACTTCAAACACCTCAATTCTCTGACTTCACAAACCTCCATTCTATGACGTCATACCTGTTCATTCTGTGACTTCACACACCTCCATTCCATGACTTCATACACCTTCATTCTATGACTTCAACCACCTCCATTCTATGACTTCACACACCTCCATTCTCCGACTTCACACCCCTCAAATTTGACTTTACATACCTCCATTCTATGACTTCACAAATCTCCATTCGGTGACTTCACAATCCTCCATTCTATGTCTTCACACATCTACATTCTATGACTTCACACACCTCAATTCTGACACACACAGCTCCATTCTGTGACTTCACAAAATTCCATTCTATGTTTTCACACATCTCCCTTCTATGACTTCACACACCTTCATCTATGACTTGACACACCTCTATTCTGAGTTCACACACCTCCATTCTGTGACTTCACACACCTCCATTCTGACTTCACAAACCTCCATTGTATGACTTCACACACTTCCATTCTGTGACTTCACACACCTCCATTCTATGACTTCACTGACCTCCACTCTATGACTTCACACTTCTCCATTCTATGACTTCCCACACCTAATTTCTATGACTTCACCCACCTCCATTCTATGACTTCACACCTCCATTCTGACTTCACACACCTCCATTCTATGACTTCACACACCTCCATTTTGACTTCACACACCTCCATTCTGTGACATCACACACCTCGATTCTATGATTTCACACACCTCCATTCTGTGACTTCACACACCTCCATTCTATGACTTCACACACCTCCATTCTGTGACTTCACACACCTACATTGTGACTTCACACACCTCCATTCTATGAGTTCACACACCTGCATTGTGACTTCACACACCTCCATTCTATGAGTTCACACACCTCCATTCTGACCTCACACACCTCCATTCTGACTTCACACACATAAATTCTGTGACTTCACACACCTCCATTCTATGATTTCATACACCTCCATTCTATGACTTCACACACCTCCATTCTATGACTTCAAACACCTCCTTTCTGAGTTGACACACCTCCATTCTGTGACTTCACACACCTCCAATCTGACTTCACACACCTCCATTCTATGACTTCACACACCTCCATTCTGTGACTTCACACACCTCCATTCTATGAGTTCACACAACTCCATTCTGACTTCACACACCTCCGTTCTCTGACTTCACACAGCTCCATTCTGACTTCACACACCTCCATTCTATGACTTTGCACACCTCTATTCGGACTTCACACACCTCCATTCTGTGACTTCACAAACCTCCATTCTATGACTTCACACACCTACATTCTGTGACTTCACACGCCTCCATTGTGACTTCACACACCTTCATTCTGTGACTTCACACACCTCAATTTTGACTTCACACAGCTCCATTCTGTGACTTCACACACCTCCATTTGTGACTTCACACACCACCATTTTGACTTCACACACATCCATTCTGTGACTTCACACACCTCAATTCTGTGACTTCACACACCTCAATTTTGACTTCACACACTGCCATTCTGTAACTTCACACACCTCCATTCTGTGACTTCACACACCACCATTGTTTCACTTCACACACCTCCATTCTTTGACTTCACACACGTCCATTCCACGACTTCACACACCTCCATTCTATGAGTTCACACAGATCCATTCTATGAGTTCACACACCACAATTTTCTCTTCACACACCTCCATTCTATGACTTCACACACCTTCATTCTTAATTCAGAAACTTCCATTCTATGAATTCACACACCACCATTCTATGACTTCCCACACCTCCTTTCTATGACCACCCAAATCCACTCTATGACTTCACACCTCTATTCTGACTTCACACACCTCCATTCTGTGACTTCACACACCTCCATTCTATGACTTCACTCACCTCCATTCTGTGACTTCAAACACCCACATTCTGTGACTTCACACACCTCCATTTTGACTTCACACACTTCCATTCTGTGACTTCACACACCTCCATTCTATGACTTCACACACCTCCATTCTATGACTTTACACACCTCCTTTCTATGACTTCACACACCTCCATTATTTGCCTTCACACACCTCCATTCTGTGACTTCACACACCTCCATTCTATGACTTCACACACCTTCATTCTTACTTCACAAACATACATTCTATGACTTCACACACCTCCATTCTATGACTTCACACACCTCCATACTATGACTTCACATACCTCCATTCTATGACTTCACACACCTACATTTTATGAGTTCACACATCCATTTTGACTTCACACACCTCCATTCTATGAGGTCATACACGTCCATTGTGTGACTTCACACACCTCCATTCTATGACTTCACACACCTCCATTCTTTGACTTCACACACGTCCATTCCACGACTTCACACACGTCCATTCTACGAGTTCACACACATCCATTCTATGAGTTCACACAAAACAATTTTGTCTTCACATACCTCCATTCTATGACTTCACACACCTTCATTCTTAATTCAGAAACTTACTTTCTATGACTTCACACACCTCCATTCTATGACTTACCACACCTCCTAATTATGACCACCCAACTCCATTCTATGACTTCACACCTCTATTCTGACTTCACACACCTCCATTCTGTGACTTCACACACCTTCATTCTTAATTCAGAAACATCCATTCTATGACTTCACACACCTCCATTCTATGACTTCCCACACCTCCTTTCTATGACCACCTAACTCCATTCTATGACTTCACACCTCTATTCTGACTTCACACGCCTCCATTCTGTGACTTCACACACCTCCATTCTATGACTTCACACACCTCCATTCTATGACTTCACACACCTCCATTCTATGCCTTCACACCCCTCCACTCTGTGACTTCACACACCTCCATTCTATGACTTCACACACCTTCATTCTTACTTCACAAGCATACATTCTATGACTTCATATACCTCCCTTCTATGACTTCACACAGCTCCATTCTTTGACTTCACACACCTCCATTATGTGTTCACACACCTCAATTCTGTGACTTCACACACCTCCATTCTGACTTCACACACCTCCATTCTATGACTTCACACACCTCCATTCTATGTCTTCACACACCTCCATTCTTTGACTTCACACACCTAAATTCTGAGTTGACACATCTCCATTCTGTGACTTCACATACCTCCATTCTGACTTCATACAGCTCCATTCTATGACTTCACACACCTCCTATCTATGACTTCACCCACCTCCATTCGATAACTACACACCTCCATTCTGACTTCACACACCTCTATTCTGTGACTTCACACACCTCCATTCTATGACTTCACACACCTCCATTCTATGACTTCACACACCTCCTTTCTATGACTTCACACAGCTCCATTCTATGCCTTCACACACCTCCATTCTGTGACTTCACACACCTCCATTCTATGACTTCACACACCTCCTTTCTATGACTTCACCCACCTCCAATCGATGACTACACACCTCCATTCTGACTTCACACACCTCTATTCTGTGACTTCACACACCTCCATTCTATGACTTCACACACCTCCATTCTATGACTTCACACACCTCCTTTCTATGAATTCACACACCTCCATTCTATGCCTTCACACACCTCCATTCTGTGACTTCACACACCTCCATTCTATGACTTCACACACCTTCATTCTTACTTCACAAACATACATTCTATGACTTCACACACCTCCATTCTATGACTTCACACACCTCCATTCTATGACTTCACATACCTCCATTCTATGACTTCACACACCTACATTTTATGACTTCACACATCCATTTTGACTTCACACACCTCCATTCTATGAGTTCATACCCGTCCATTCTGTGACTTCACACATCTCCATTCTATGACTTCACACACCTCCATTCTGTGACTTCACCCACCTCCATTCTGTGACTTCACACACCTCCATTCTCCGAATTTACACCCCTACAATTTGACTTCACATACCTCCATTGTATGACGTCACACACCTCCATTCTGTGACTTCACCCTCCTCCATTCTGTGACTTCACACACCTCCATTCTCCGACTTCACACCCCTCCAATTTCACTTCACGTACCTCCACTCGATGACTTCACACACCTCCTTTCTATGACTTCACATACCTCCATTCTGACTTCACACATCTCTGTTCTGTGACTTCCCAAACCTACATTCTGACTTAACACACCTCCACTAAATGTCTTCACTGACCTCCACTCTATGACTTCACACTTCTCCATTCTATGACTTCCCACACCTAATTTCTATGACTTCACCCACCTCCATTCTATGACTTCACGCCTCCATTCTGACTTCACACACCTCTATTCTATGACTTCACACACCTCCATTTTGACTTCACACACCTCCATTCTGTGACTTCACACACCTCCATTCTATGATTTCACACACCTCCATTCTGTGACTTCACACACCTCCATTCTATGACTTCACACACCTCCATTCTGTGACTTCACACACCTACATTGTGACTTCACACACCTCCATTGTATGAGTTCACACACCTGCATTGTGACTTCACACACGTCCATTCTATGACTTCACAAACCTCCTTTCTGTGTTGACACACCTCCATTCTATGACTTCACACACCTCCAATCTGACTTCACACACCTGCATTCTATGACTTCACACACCTCCATTCTGTGAGTTCACACACCTCCATTCTATGAGTTCACACACCTCCATTCTGACTTCACACACCTCCATTCTCTTACTTCACACAGCTCCATTCTATGACTTCACACACCTCCATTCTATGCCTTCACAACCCTCCACTCTGTGACTTCACACACCTCCATTCTATGACTTCACACACCTTCATTCTTACTTCACAAGCATACATTCTATGACTTCACATACCTCCCTTCTATGACTTCACACAGCTCCATTCTTTGACTTCACACACCTCCATTATGTGTTCACACACCTCAATTCTGTGACTTCACACACCTCCATTCTGACTTCACACACCTCCATTCTATGACTTCACTCACCTCCATTCTATGTCTTCACACACCTCCATTCTTTGACTTCACACACCTAAATTCTGAGTTGACACATCTCCATTCTGTGACTTCACATACCTCCATTCTGACTTCATACAGCTCCATTCTATGACTTCACACACCTCCTATCTATGACTTCACCCACCTCCATTCGATAACTACACACCTCCATTCTGACTTCACACACCTCTATTCTGTGACTTCACACACCTCCATTCTATGACTTCACACACCTCCATTCTATGACTTCACACACCTCCTTTCTATGACTTCACACACCTCCATTCTATGCCTTCACACACCTCCATTCTGTGACTTCACACACCTCCATTCTATGACTTCACGCAACTCCATTCTATGACTTCACACACCTCCATTCTGTGACTTCACACACCTACATTCTATGACTTCACACACCTTCATTCTTACTTCACAAACATACATTGTATGACTTCACACACCTCCATTGTATGTCTTCATACACCTCCATTCTTTGATTTCACACACCTCCATTCTGTTTTCACACACCTCAAATCTGTGACTTCACACACCTCCATTTTTACTTCACACACCTCCATTGTATGACTTCACACACCTCCTTTCTTTGACTTCACACACCTAAATTCTGAGTTGACACACCTCCATTCAGTGACTGCACACAACTCCATTCTGACTTCACACAGCTCCACTCTATGACTTCACACACCTCCATTCTTTGACGTCACACACCTCCATTCTATGACTTCACACACCTTCATTCTTTCTTTACAAACATCCATTGTATAACTTCAGACACCTCCATTCTATGACTTTACACACCTCCATTCTGTGACTTCACACAACTCCATTCTATGACTTCACACACCTCCATTTTGTGAATCACACACCTCCATTCTGAGTTCACACAATTCCATTCGGTGACTTCACACACCTCCATTCAGACTTCACACACCTCCATTCTGTGACTTCACACACTTCTATTCTATGACTTCACTCACCCCCATTCTGTGACTTCACACACCTCCATTCTATGACCTCACACACCCTCATTCTATGATTTCACACACATCCATTCTATGACTTCACACATCCATTTTGACTTCACACACCTCCAATATATGACTTCACACACCTCAATTGTGTGACTTCACACACCTCCATTCTATGACTTCATACTGTCCATTCTGTGACTTCACACACCTCCATTCTATGACTTCAAACACTTCCATTCTATGACTTCACACACCTCCATTCTGTGACTTTACACACCTCCATTCTGAGTTCACACACCTCCAATCTGTGACGTCACACACCTCCACTCTGTGACTTCCCACACCTCTATTCTGTGACTTCACACCCCTCCACTCTATGACTTCACACTCCTCCATTCTATGACTTCCCACACCTCCTTTCTATGACTTCACCCACCTCCATTCTATGACTTCATACCTCCATTCTGACTTCACACACCTCCGTTCTGTGACTTCACACACCTCAATTCTGTGACTTCACACACCTCCATTCTATGACTTCACAAACCTCCATTCTATGATTTCACACACCTCCATTCTATGACTTCACACACCTCCATTTTAGGACGTCACACACCTCCATTTTGACTTCACACACCTCCATTATGTGACTTCACACACCTCCCTTCTGTGACTTCGCACACCTCCATTCTATGACTTCACACACCTCCATTCTATGACTTCACAAACCTCCATTCTATGATTTCACACACCTCCATTCTATGACTTCACACACCTCAATTTTAGGAGGTCACACCCCTCCTTTTTGACTTCACACCCCTCCATTCTGTGACTTCACACACCTCCATTCTATGACTTCACACACTTCCATTGCGACGTCACACAGCTCCTTTCTATGAGTTCACACACCTCCATTCTATGACTTCACAGACCTCGAATCTGTGACTTCGCTCACCTCCACTCTATAACTTCACAGTCCTCCATTCTATGGCTTCGCATACCTCCTTTCTATTTCTTCACCCACCTCCATTCTATGAATTCACACCTCCATTCTGACTTCACATACCTCCATTCTGTGACTTCACACACCTCCATTATATGACTTCACACCCTTCCATTCTGTGACTTCACACACCTCCATTCTATGACTTCACACACCTTCATTCTTACTTCACAAACATACATTCTATGACTTCACACACCTCCATTCTTTGACTTCACACACCTCCATTCTGTGTTCACACACCTCCATTGTGTGACTTCACACACCTCCATTCTCATTTCACACAACTCCATTCTATCACTTCACACACCTCCATTCTCCGACTTCAAACCCTCCAATTTGACTTCACATACCTCCATTCTATGACTTCACAAACCTCCATTCTGTGACTTCACCCACCTCCATTCTATGACTTCACCCACGTCCATTCTATGATTTCACATACCTTCATGCTATGACTTCACACACCTCCATTCTGTGAATTCACACACCTCCATTCGGAGTTCACACACCTCCATTCTGTGACTTCACAAACCTGTATTCTATGATTTCACACACCTCCATTCTATGACTTCACACACCTCCAATCTGTGACTTCACAAACCTCCATTCTATGATTTCACACACCTCAATTCTATGACTTCACACACCTCCATTCTGTGACTTCACAAACCTCCATTCTATGATTTCACACACCTCAATTCTATGACTTCACACACCTCCATTATATGACTTCACACACCTCCATTCTATGACTTCACACACCTCCATTCTATGCCTTCACACACCTCCATTCTGTGACTTCACACACCTCCATTCTATGACTTCACACACCTTCATTCTTACTTCACAAACATACATTCTATGACTTCACACACCTCCATTCTATGACTTCACACACCTCCATTCTTTGACTTCACACACCTCCATTCTGTTTTCACACACCTCCATTCTGTCACTTCACACACCTCCATTCTGACTTCACACAACTCCATTCTATGACTTCACACACCTCCATTCTTTGACGTCACACACCGCCATTTTATGACTTCACACACTTTCATTCTTACTTTACAAACATCCATTCTATAACTTCACACACCACCATTCTATGACTTCAAACACCTCCATTCTGTGACTTCACACACCTTCATTCTATGACTTCACACACCTCCATTCTGTGACTTCACACAACTCCATTTTATGACTTCACACACTTCCATTGTGACGTCACACACCTCCATTCTTTGAGTTCACACACCTCCATTCTGACTTCACAAACCTCCATTCTATGGCCTCACACACCTCCATTCTGAATTCACATAGCTCCATTCTGTGACTTCACAAAATTCCATTCTATGATTTTACACACCTCCATACTATGAATTCACACAACTCCATCTATGACTTCACACACCTCCATTCTGATTTCACACACTTCTATTCTATGACTTCTCACACCTCCATTCTCCGACTTTAAACCCCTCCAATTTGACTTCACATACCTCCATTCTATGACTTCACAAACCTCCATTCTGTGACTTCACCCACTTCCATTCTGTGACTTCACAAACCTCCATTCTATGATTTCACACACCTCCATTCTATGACTTCACACACCTCCATTTTATGACGTCACACAGCTCCATTTTGACTTCACACACCTCCATTATGTGACTTCACACACCTCCCTTCTGTGACTTCACACACCTCCATTCTATGACTTCACACACCTTCATTTTATGACTTCACACACCTCCATTCTATGACTTCACACACTTCTGTTCTATGACTTCACATACCTTCATGCTATGACTTCACACACCTCCATTCTGTGAATTCACACACCTCCATTCGGAGTTGACACACCTCCATTGTGTGACTTCACAAACCTCCATTCTATGACTTCACACACCTCCATTTTAGGATGTCACACACCTATATTTTGACTTCTCACACCTCCATTCTGTGACTTCACCCACCTCCATTCTATGACTTCACACACCTCCATTGTGACGTCACACACCTCCATTTTATGCGTTCACACACCTCCATTCTATGACTTCACACACCTCCATTCCGACTACACACCTCCATTCTATGACTTCACAGACCTCGAATCTATGACTTCACTCACCCCACTCTATGACTTCACACTCCTCCATTCTATGACTTCCCACACCACCTTTCTAAGAGTTCACCCACATCCATTCTATGACTTCACACCTCCATTCTGACTTCACACACCTCCATTCTATGACTTCATACACCTCCATTCTATGACTTCACACACCTCCATTCTGTGACTTCACACACCTCCATTCTATGACTTCACACACCTTCATTCTTACTTCACAAACATACATTGTATGACTTCACACACCTCCATTGTATGACTGCATACACCTCCATTCTTTGACTTCACACACCTCCATTCTGTGTTCACACACCTCAATTCTGTGACTTCACACACCTCCATTTTTACTTCACACACCTCCATTCTATGACTTCACACACCTCCATTCTGTGACTTCACCCACCTCCATTCTGTGACTTCACACATTTCCATTCTCACTTCACACACCTCCATTCTATGACTTCACAGACCTCGAATCTGTGACTTCACTCACCTCCACTCTATTACTTCACACTCCTCCATTCTATGACTTCCCACACCTCCTTTCTATGAATTCACCCACCTCCATTCTATGACTTCACACCTCCATTCTGACTTCACACACCTCCGTTCTGTGACTTAACACACCTCAATTCTGTGACTTCACACACCTCCATTCTATGACTTCACACACCTCCATTCTTTGACTTCGCACACCTCCATTCTGTGTTCACACAGCTCCATTCTGTCACTTCACACACCTCCATTCTGATTTCACACAACTCCATTCTATGACTTCACACACTTCCATTCTTTGAGGTCACACACCTCCATTTTATGACTTCACACACTTTCATTCTTACTTTACAAACATCCATTCTATAATTTCACACACCTCCATTCTATGACTTCAAACACCTCCATTCTGTGACTTCACACACCTCCATTCTATGACTTCACACACCTCCATTCTGTGACTTCACACACCTCCATTTTATGACTTCACACACTTCCATTGTGACGTCACACACCTCCATTCTTTGAGTTCACACACCTCCATTCTGACTTCACACACCTCCATTCTATGGCTTCACACACCTCCATTCTGAACTCACACAGCTCCATTCTGTGACTTCACAAAATTCCATTCTATGATTTCACACACCTCCATACTATGAATTCACACAACTCCATCTATGACTTCACACACCTCCATTCTGACTTCACACACCTCTATTCTATGACTTCGCACACCTCCATTCTGACATCACACACCTCCATTCTATGACTTCATACCCGTCCATTCTGTGACTTCACACACCTCCATTCTATGACTTCACACACCTCCATTCTGTGACTTCACCCACCTCCATTCTGTGACTTCACACACCTCCATTCTCCGACTTCAAACTCTCCAATTTGACTTCACATACCTCCAATCTATGACTTCACAAACCTCCATTCTGTGACTTCACCCACCTCCATTCTGTGACTTCACAAACCTCCATTCTATGATTTCACACACCTCCATTCTATGACTTCACACACCTCCATTTTATGACGTCACACACCTCCATTTTGACTTCACACACCTCCATTATGTGACTTCACAAACTTCCATTCTATGTTTCACATACCTCCATGCTATGACTTCACACACCTCCATTCTGTGACTTAACAAACCTCCATTCTATGATTTCACACATCTCCATTCTATGACTTCACACACCTCCATTTTAGGACGTCACACACCTCCATTTTGATTTCACACACCTCCATTCTGTGACTTCACACACCTCCATTCTATGACTTCACACACTTCCATTGTGACGTCACACACCTCCATTCTATGACTTCACACACCTCCATTCTGACTTCACACACCTCCATTCTATGACTTCACAGACCTCGAATCTCTGACTTCACTCACCTCCACTCTATGACTTCACAATCATCCATTCTATGACTTCCCACACCTCCTTTCTATGACTTCACCCACCTCCATTCTATGACTTCACACCTCCATTCTGACTTCACACACCTCCATTCTGTGACTTCACACACCTCCATTATATGACTTCACACACCTCCATTCTATGACTTCACACACCTCCATTCTATGACCTCACACATCCTCATTCTATGATTTCACACACCTCCATTCTATGATTTCACACAACCATTTTGACTTCACACACCTCCAATATGTGACTTCAAACACCTCAATTCTTTGACTTCACACAACCTCCATTCCATGACTTCACACACCTCCATTCTCTGACTTCACACAGCTCCATTCTGACTTCACACACCTCCATTCTTTGACTTTACACACCTCCATTCTATGACTTCACACACCTCCATTCTTTGACGTCACACACCTCCATTTTATGACTTCACACACCTTCATTCTTACTTTACAAACATACATTCTAAAACTTCACACACCTCCATTCTATGACTTCAAACACCTCCATTGTGTAACTTCACACACCTCCATTCTATGACTTCACACACCTCCATTCTGTGACTTCACACACCTCCATTCTATGACTTCACACACTTCCATTGTGACGTCCCTCACCTCCATTCTTTGAGTTCACACACCTCCATTCTATGACTTCACACACCTCGATGCTGACATCACACAGCTCCATTCTATGACTTCACAGACCTCAAATCTGTGACTTCCCTCACCTCCACTCTACGACTTCACACCAGTCCATTCTATGACTTCTCACACCTCCTTTCCATGAATTCATCCACCTCCATTCTATGACTACACACCTCCATTCTGACTTCGCACACGTCCATTCTGTGACTCCACACACCTCCATTCTATGAGTTCACACACCTCCATTCTATGACTTCACACACCTTCATTCTTACTTCTGAAAAATCCATTCTATGACTTCACACACCTCCATTCTATGGCTTCACAAACCTCCATTCTGTGACTTCACACACATCCATTCTGAGTTCACACAACTCCATTCGGTGACTTCACACACCTCCATTCTGATTTCACACACCTCCATTCTATGACTTCACATATCCATTTTGACTGCACACACGTCCAATATATGACATCAAACACCTCAATTCTGTGACTTCACACAACCTCCATTTTATGAGTTCATACCCTCTATTCTGTGACTTCACACACTTCCATTCTATGACTTCACACACGTCCATTTTGTGACTTTACACACCTCCATTCTGAGTTCACACACCTCCATTCTGTGACTTCACACACCTCCATTCTGTGACTTCCCACACCTCCATACTGTGACTTCACACTTCTCCATTCTATGACTTCACACACCTAAATTCTGTGACTTCACACACCTCCATTCTATGATTTCATACACCTCCACTCTATGATTTCATACACCTCCATTCTGTGATTTCACACACCTCCATTCTGTGACTTCAAACACCTCCATTCTGTGACTTCACACACCTCCATTCGATGACTGCACACACCTACATTCTTTGACTTCCCACACCTCCATTTTCACTTCACACATCTCCATTCTGTGACTTCACACACTTACATTTGTGACTTCTCACACCACCTTTTTGACTTCACGCATCTCCATTCTGTGACTTCACACACCTCCATTCTGTGACATCACACACCTCCGTTTTGACTTCACACACTTCCATTCTGTGACTTCACACACCTCCATTCTGTGACTTTACACACCACCATTCTGTGACTTCACACACATCCCTTCCGTGACTTCACACACCTCCATTCTATGACTTCACACCCCTCCATTCTATGACTTCACACACTTCCATTGTGACGTCCCTCACCTCCATTCTTTGAGTTCACACACCTCCATTCTCTGACTTCACACACCTCCATTCTATGACTTCACACATCCCCTTTCTGTAACTTCCCACAATTCCAGTGTTTGACTACACAAACCTCCATTCCATGACTTCACACACCTCCATTCTATGAGTTCACACACCTCCATTCTTTGACTTCACACACGTCCATTTTGACTTCACACACCTCCATTCTGTGACTTCACACACCTCCATTTTGTGACTTCACACACCTGTATTTTGACTTCACACACTTCCATTCTGTGACTTCACACACCTCCATTCTGTGACTTCATACACCACCATTGTTTGACTTCACACACCTCCATTCTTTGACTTCACACACCTCCATTCCACGACTTCTCTCACCTCCATTCTATGAGTTCACAGACATCCATTCTATGAGTTCACACACCACAATTTTGTCTTCACACACCTCCATTCTATGACTTCACACACCTTTATTCTTAATTCAGAAACATCTATTCTATGACTTCACACACCTCCATTCTTTGATTCGCAAACCTCCATTCTGTGACATCACACACCTCCATTCTGAGTTCACACACCTCCATTCGTTGACTTCACACACCTCCATTCTGACTTCACACACCTCCATTTTATGACTTCCCACACTTCCATTCTATGACTTCACACACCTTCATTTTGTGACTTCACACACCTCCATTCTGAGTTCACACACCTCCATTCTGTGACTTCACACACCTCCATTCTTTGACTTCACAAACCACCAGTCTGTGACTTCACACACCTCCATTCTGACTTCACATACCTCCATTCTATGAATTCACACACCTCCATTCTGTGACCTCTCAGACCTCCATTTTATGACTTCACACACTTCCATTCTATGACATCACACACCTACATTTTATGATTTCACACATCTATTTTGACTTCACACACCTCAAATATATGACTTCAAACACCTCAATACTGTGAGTTCACACACCTACATTCTATGACTTCATTCCCGTCCATTCTGTGACTTCACACACCTCCATTCTATGACTTCACACACCTCCATTCTGTGACTTCAGCCACCTCCATTCTGTGACTTCACAAACCTCCATTGTCCGACTTCACACCCCTCCAATTTGATTTCACATACCTCCATTCTATGACTTCACAAACCTCCTTTCTCTGACTACACAAACCTCCATTCTGTGACTTCACAAACCTCCATTCTATGAATTCCCACACTTCCATCGTGACGTCACACACATCAATTCTATGAGTTCACACACCTCCATTCTATGACTTCACACACCTCCATTTTGACTTCACACACCTCCATTCTCTGACTTCACACACCTCCATTCTTTGATTTCACACACCTCCATTCTGTGACTTCACACACCTCCATTCTATGACTTCACACACCTCCATTCTGTGACTTCACACACCTACATTGTGACTTCACACACCTCCATTCTATGAGTTCACACACCTCCATTCTGACCTCACACACCTCCATTCTTTGACTTCACACACCTCCATTCTGACCTCATACACCTCAATTCTGACTTCACACACCTAAATTCTGTGACTTCACACACCTCCATTCTATGATTTCATACACCTCCATTCTATGACTTCACACACCTCCATTCTATGACTTCACACACCTCCTTTCTGAGTTGACACACCTCCATTCTATGACTTCACATACCTCCAATTTGACTTCACACACCTCCATTCTATGACTTCACACACCTCCATTCTGTGACTTCACACACCTCCATTCTATGAGTTCACACACCTCCATTCTGACTTCACACATCTCCACTCTGACTTCACACAGCTCCATTCTGACTTCACACACCTCTATTCTATGACTTTGCACACCTCTATTCGGACTTCACACACCTCCATTCTATGAGTTCACACACCTCCATTCTGACTTCACACACCTCCATTCTCTGACTTCACACAGCTCCATTCTGACTTCACACACCTCCATTCTTTGACTTCACACACCTCCATTCTATGACTTCACACACCTCCATTGTGACTTCACACACCTCCATTCTGTGACTTCACACACCTCCATTTTTACTTCACACACCTACATATTGTGATTTCACACACCTCCATTTGTGACTTCACACACCACCATTTTGACTTCACACACCTCCATTCTGTGACTTCACACACCTCCATTCTGTGACTTCACACACCTCCATTTTGACTTCACACACTTCCATTCTGTGACTCCACACACTTCCATTCTGTGACTTCACACACTAGCATTGTTTGATTTCACACACCTCCATTCTTTGACTTCACACACTTCCATTCCACGACTTCACACACCTCCATTCTAAGAGTTCACACACATCCATTCTATGAGTTCACACACCACAATTTTGTCTTCACACACCTCCATTCTATGACTTCACACACCTTCATTCTTAATTCAGAAACATACATTCTATGACTTCACACACCTCCACTCTATGACTTCGCAAAGCTCCATTCTGTGACTTCACACACCTCCATTCTGTGACTTCACACCCCTCCATTCTGTGACTTCACACACCTCCATTCTCCGACTTCACACCCCTCCAATTTGACTTCACATACCTCCATTCTATGACTTCACAAACCTCCATTCTGTGACTTCACACACCTCCATTCTGTGACTTCACACACCTCCATTCTATGACTTCACACACCTCCATTCTGTGACTTCACACACCTCCATTCTGTGACTTCACACGCCTCCATTCTATGACTTCACACACCTCAATTCTATGACTTCACACACCTCCATTTTATGATTTCACACATCCATTTTGACTTCACACACCTCCAATATATGACTTCATACCCGTCCATTCTGTGACTTCACAAACCTCCATTCTATGACTTCACACACCTCCATTCTGTGACTTCACCACCTCCATTCTGTGACTTCACACACCTCCATTCTCGGACTTCACACCCCTCCAATTTGACTTCATATACCTCCAATCTATGACTTCAGAAACCTCCATTCTCTGACTTCACACCTCCATTCTGACTTCGCACACCTCCATTCTGTGACTTCAAAAACCTCCATTCTATGACTTCACACACCTCCATTTTAGGCCGTCACACACCTCCATTTTGACTTCACACACTTCCATCCTGTGACTTCACACACCTGCATTCTTTGACTTCCTACACTTCCATTGTGACGTCACACACCTTCATTCTATGAGTTCACACACCACCATTCTATGACTTCACACACCTCCATTCTGACTTCACACACCGCTGTTTTATGACTTCGCAAACCTACATTCTGACTTCACACACCACCATTCTATGACTTCACAGACCTCCACTCTTTGACTTCACACTTCTCCATTCTATGACTTCGCACACCTAATTTCTATGACTTCACCCACCTCCATTCTATGACTTCACACCTCCATTCTGACTTCACACACCTCCATTCTATGACTTCACAAACCTCCATTCTATGATTTCACACACCTCCATTCTATGACTTCACACACCTCCATTTTAGGACGTCACACACCTCCATTTTGACTTCACACACCTCCATTATGTGACTTCACACACCTCCCTTCTGTGACTTCGCACACCTCCATTCTATGACTTCACACACCTCCATTCTATGACTTCACAAACCTCCATTCTATGATTTCACACACCTCCATTCTATGACTTCACACACCTCAATTTTAGGAGGTCACACCCCTCCTTTTTGACTTCACACCCCTCCATTCTGTGACTTCACACACCTCCATTCTATGACTTCACACACTTCCATTGCGACGTCACACAGCTCCTTTCTATGAGTTCACACACCTCCATTCTATGACTTCACAGACCTCGAATCTGTGACTTCGCTCACCTCCACTCTATAACTTCACAGTCCTCCATTCTATGGCTTCGCATACCTCCTTTCTATTTCTTCACCCACCTCCATTCTATGAATTCACACCTCCATTCTGACTTCACATACCTCCATTCTGTGACTTCACACACCTCCATTATATGACTTCACACCCTTCCATTCTGTGACTTCACACACCTCCATTCTATGACTTCACACACCTTCATTCTTACTTCACAAACATACATTCTATGACTTCACACACCTCCATTCTTTGACTTCACACACCTCCATTCTGTGTTCACACACCTCCATTGTGTGACTTCACACACCTCCATTCTCATTTCACACAACTCCATTCTATCACTTCACACACCTCCATTCTCCGACTTCAAACCCTCCAATTTGACTTCACATACCTCCATTCTATGACTTCACAAACCTCCATTCTGTGACTTCACCCACCTCCATTCTATGACTTCACCCACGTCCATTCTCTGATTTCACATACCTTCATGCTATGACTTCACACACCTCCATTCTGTGAATTCACACACCTCCATTCGGAGTTCACACACCTCCATTCTGTGACTTCACAAACCTGTATTCTATGATTTCACACACCTCCATTCTATGACTTCACACACCTCCAATCTGTGACTTCACAAACCTCCATTCTATGATTTCACACACCTCAATTCTATGACTTTACACACCTCCATTCTGTGACTTCACAAACCTCCATTCTATGATTTCACACACCTCAATTCTATGACTTCACACACCTCCATTATATGACTTCACACACCTCCATTCTATGACTTCACACACCTCCATTCTATGCCTTCACACACCTCCATTCTGTGACTTCACACACCTCCATTCTATGACTTCACACACCTTCATTCTTACTTCACAAACATACATTCTATGACTTCACACACCTCCATTCTATGACTTCACACACCTCCATTCTTTGACTTCACACACCTCCATTCTGTTTTCACACACCTCCATTCTGTCACTTCACACACCTCAATTCTGACTTCACACAACTCCATTCTATGACTTCACACACCTCCATTCTTTGACGTCACACACCGCCATTTTATGACTTCACACACTTTCATTCTTACTTTACAAACATCCATTCTATAACTTCACACACCACCATTCTATGACTTCAAACACCTCCATTCTGTGACTTCACACACCTTCATTCTATGACTTCACACACCTCCATTCTGTGACTTCACACAACTCCATTTTATGACTTCACACACTTCCATTGTGACGTCACACACCTCCATTCTTTGAGTTCACACACCTCCATTCTGACTTCACAAACCTCCATTCTATGGCCTCACACACCTCCATTCTGAATTCACATAGCTCCATTCTGTGACTTCACAAAATTCCATTCTATGATTTTACACACCTCCATACTATGAATTCACACAACTCCATCTATGACTTCACACACCTCCATTCTGATTTCACACACTTCTATTCTATGACTTCTCACACCTCCATTCTCCGACTTTAAACCCCTCCAATTTGACTTCACATACCTCCATTCTATGACTTCACAAACCTCCATTCTGTGACTTCACCCACTTCCATTCTGTGACTTCACAAACCTCCATTCTATGATTTCACACACCTCCATTCTATGACTTCACACACCTCCATTTTATGACGTCACACAGCTCCATTTTGACTTCACACACCTCCATTATGTGACTTCACACACCTCCCTTCTGTGACTTCACACACCTCCATTCTATGACTTCACACACCTTCATTTTATGACTTCACACACCTCCATTCTATGACTTCACACACTTCTGTTCTATGACTTCACATACCTTCATGCTATGACTTCACACACCTCCATTCTGTGAATTCACACACCTCCATTCGGAGTTGACACACCTCCATTGTGTGACTTCACAAACCTCCATTCTATGACTTCACACACCTCCATTTTAGGATGTCACACACCTATATTTTGACTTCTCACACCTCCATTCTGTGACTTCACCCACCTCCATTCTATGACTTCACACACCTCCATTGTGACGTCACACACCTCCATTTTATGCGTTCATACACCTCCATTCTATGACTTCACACACCTCCATTCCGACTACACACCTCCATTCTATGACTTCACAGACCTCGAATCTATGACTTCACTCACCTCCACTCTATGACTTCACACTCCTCCATTCTATGACTTCCCACACCACCTTTCTAAGAGTTCACCCACATCCATTCTATGACTTCACACCTCCATTCTGACTTCACACACCTCCATTCTATGACTTCATACACCTCCATTCTATGACTTCACACACCTCCATTCTATGACTTCACACACCTCCATTCTATGACTTCACACACCTCCATTCTGTGACTTCACACACCTCCATTCTATGACTTCACACACCTTCATTCTTACTTCACAAACATACATTGTATGACTTCACACACCTCCATTGTATGACTGCATACACCTCCATTCTTTGACTTCACACACCTCCATTCTGTGTTCACACACCTCAATTCTGTGACTTCACACACCTCCATTTTTACTTCACACACCTCCATTCTATGACTTCACACACCTCCATTCTGTGACTTCACCCACCTCCATTCTGTGACTTCACACATTTCCATTCTCACTTCACACACCTCCATTCTATGACTTCACAGACCTCGAATCTGTGACTTCACTCACCTCGTCTCTATGACTTCCCACTCCTCCATTCTATGACTTCCCACACCTCCTTTCTATGACACTACCCACCTCCATTCTATGACTTCACACCTCCATTCTGACTTCACACACCTCCATTCTGTGACTTCACACACCTCCATTATATGACTTCACACACCTCCATTCTATGACTTCACACACCTCCATTCTGTGACTTCACCAACCTCCATTCTGTGACTTCACACACCTCCATTCTCTGACTTCACACCCCTCCAATTTGAGTTCACATACCTCCATTCTATGACTTCACAAACCTCCATTCTGTGACTTCACACACCTCCATTCTGTGACTTCACAAACCTCCATTCTATGACTTCACACACTTCCATTGTGACGTCAAACGCCTCCATTCTATGAGTTCACACACTTCCATTCTGTCCTCACACTCCTCCATTCTGAGTTCACACACCTAAATTCTGTGACTTCACACACCTCCATTCTATGATTTCATACACCTCCATTCTATGACTTCACACACCTCCATTCTATGACTTCACACACCTCCTTTCTGAGTTGACACACCTCCATTTTTGACTTCACATACCTCCAATTTGACTTCACACACCTCCATTCTATGACTTCACACACCTCCATTCTGTGACTTCACACACCTCCATTCTATGAGTTCACACACCTCCATTCTGACTTCACTCATCGCCATTCTCTGACTTCACACAGCTCCATTCTGACTTCACACACCTCCATTCTATGAGTTTGCGCACCTCTATTCGGACTTCACACCTCCATTCTATGAGTTCACACACCTCCATTCTGACTTCACACACCTCCATTCTTTGACTTCACACAACTCCATTCTATGACTGCACACACCTCCATTGTGACTTCACACACCTCCATTCTGTGACTTCACACACCTCCATTTTTCCTTCACAGACCTACATATTGTGACTTCACACACCTCAATTCTGTGACTTCACACACTTCCATTCTGTGACTCCACACACCTCCATTCTGTGACTTCACACACTAGCATTATTTGACTTCACACACCTCCATTCTTTGACTTCACACACTTCCATTCCACGACTTCACACACCTCCATTCTAAGAGTTCACACACATCCATTCTATGAGTTCACACACCACAATTTTGTCTTCACACCCCTACATTCTATGACTTCACACACCTTCATTCTTAATTCAGAAACATCCATTCTATGACTTCACACACCTCCACTCTATGACTTCGCAAACCTCCATTCCGTGACTTCACACACCTCTATTCTGTGAATTCACACACCTCCATTCTGTGACTTCACACACCTCCACTCTCCGACTTCACACCCCTCCAATTTGACTTCACATACCTCCATTCTATGACTTCACAAACCTCCATTCTGTGACTTCACACACCTCCATTCTGTGACTTCACACACCTCCATTCTATGACTTCACACACCTCCATTCTGTGACTTCACACACCTCCATTCTGTGACTTCACACACCACCATTTTATGACTTCACACATCCATTTTGACTTCACACACCTCCAGTATATGACTTCATACCCGTCCATTCTGTGACTTCACAAACCTCCATTCTATGACTTCATACCCATCCATTCTGTGACTTCACACACCTCCATTCTATGACTTCACACACCTCCATTCTGTGACTTCACCTACCTCCATTCTGTGACTTCACACACCTCGATTCTCGGACTTCACACCCCTCCAATTTGACTTCATATACCTTCATTCTATGACTTCACAAACCTCCATTCTGTGACTTCACACCTCCTTTCTGACTTCACACACCTCCATTCTGTGACTTCACAAACCTCCATTCTATGATTTCACACACCTCCATTCTATGACTTCACACACCTCCATTTTAGGACGTCACACACCTCCATTTTGACTTCACACACCTCCATTCTGTGACTTCACACACCTCCATTCTGTGACTTCACACACCTCCATTCTTTGACTTCATACAGTTCCATTGTGACGTCACACACCTCCATTCTATGAGTTCACACACCACCATTCTATGACTTCACACACCTCCATTCTGACTTCACACACCGCTGTTCTATGACTTCGCAAACCTACATTCTGACTTCACACACCTCCATTCTATGATTTCACAGACCTCCACTCTATGACTTCACACTTCTCCATTCTATGACTTCCCACACCTAATTTCTATGACTTCACCCACCTCCATTCTATGACTTACACCTCCATTTTAACTTAACACACATCCATTCTGTGACTTCACAAACCTCCATTCTATGATTTCACACACCTCCATTCTATGACTTCACACACCTCCATTACAGGACGTCACACACCTCCATTTTGACTTCACACACCTCCATTCTATGACTTCACACACCTCCATTCTGTGACTTCACACACCTCCATTCTATGACTTCACACACCTTCATTCTTACTTCACAAACATACATTGTATGACTTCACACACCTCCATTGTATGACTGCATACACCTCCATTCTTTGACTTCACACACCTCCATTCTGTGTTCACACACCTCAATTCTGTGACTTCACACACCTCCATTTTTACTTCACACACCTCCATTCTATGACTTCACACACCTCCATTCTGTGACTTCACCCACCTCCATTCTGTGACTTCACACATTTCCATTCTCACTTCACACACCTCCATTCTATGACTTCACAGACCTCGAATCTGTGACTTCACTCACCTCGTCTCTATGACTTCCCACTCCTCCATTCTATGACTTCCCACACCTCCTTTCTATGACACTACCCACCTCCATTCTATGACTTCACACCTCCATTCTGACTTCACACACCTCCATTCTGTGACTTCACACACCTCCATTATATGACTTCACACACCTCCATTCTATGACTTCACACACCTCCATTCTGTGACTTCACCAACCTCCATTCTGTGACTTCACACACCTCCATTCTCTGACTTCACACCCCTCCAATTTGAGTTCACATACCTCCATTCTATGACTTCACAAACCTCCATTCTGTGACTTCACACACCTCCATTCTGTGACTTCACAAACCTCCATTCTATGACTTCACACACTTCCATTGTGACGTCAAACACCTCCATTCTATGAGTTCACACACTTCCATTCTGTCCTCACACTCCTCCATTCTGAGTTCACACACCTAAATTCTGTGACTTCACACACCTCCATTCTATGATTTCATACACCTCCATTCTATGACTTCACACACCTCCATTCTATGACTTCACACACCTCCTTTCTGAGTTGACACACCTCCATTTTTGACTTCACATACCTCCAATTTGACTTCACACACCTCCATTCTATGACTTCACACACCTCCATTCTGTGACTTCACACACCTCCATTCTATGAGTTCACACACCTCCATTCTGACTTCACTCATCGCCATTCTCTGACTTCACACAGCTCCATTCTGACTTCACACACCTCCATTCTATGAGTTTGCGCACCTCTATTCGGACTTCACACCTCCATTCTATGAGTTCACACACCTCCATTCTGACTTCACACACCTCCATTCTTTGACTTCACACAACTCCATTCTATGACTGCACACACCTCCATTGTGACTTCACACACCTCCATTCTGTGACTTCACACACCTCCATTTTTCCTTCACAGACCTACATATTGTGACTTCACACACCTCAATTCTGTGACTTCACACACTTCCATTCTGTGACTCCACACACCTCCATTCTGTGACTTCACACACTAGCATTATTTGACTTCACACACCTCCATTCTTTGACTTCACACACTTCCATTCCACGACTTCACACACCTCCATTCTAAGAGTTCACACACATCCATTCTATGAGTTCACACACCACAATTTTGTCTTCACACCCCTACATTCTATGACTTCACACACCTTCATTCTTAATTCAGAAACATCCATTCTATGACTTCACACACCTCCACTCTATGACTTCGCAAACCTCCATTCCGTGACTTCACACACCTCTATTCTGTGAATTCACACACCTCCATTCTGTGACTTCACACACCTCCACTCTCCGACTTCACACCCCTCCAATTTGACTTCACATACCTCCATTCTATGACTTCACAAACCTCCATTCTGTGACTTCACACACCTCCATTCTGTGACTTCACACACCTCCATTCTATGACTTCACACACCTCCATTCTGTGACTTCACACACCTCCATTCTGTGACTTCACACACCACCATTTTATGACTTCACACATCCATTTTGACTTCACACACCTCCAGTATATGACTTCATACCCGTCCATTCTGTGACTTCACACACCTCCATTCTATGACTTCATACCCGTCCATTCTGTGACTTCACACACCTCCATTCTATGACTTCACACACCTCCATTCTGTGACTTCACCTACCTCCATTCTGTGACTTCACACACCTCGATTCTCGGACTTCACACCCCTCCAATTTGACTTCATATACCTTCATTCTATGACTTCACAAACCTCCATTCTGTGACTTCACACCTCCTTTCTGACTTCACACACCTCCATTCTGTGACTTCACAAACCTCCATTCTATGATTTCACACACCTCCATTCTATGACTTCACACACCTCCATTTTAGGACGTCACACACCTCCATTTTGACTTCACACACCTCCATTCTGTGACTTCACACACCTCCATTCTGTGACTTCACACACCTCCATTCTTTGACTTCATACAGTTCCATTGTGACGTCACACACCTCCATTCTATGAGTTCACACACCACCATTCTATGACTTCACACACCTCCATTCTGACTTCACACACCGCTGTTCTATGACTTCGCAAACCTACATTCTGACTTCACACACCTCCATTCTATGATTTCACAGACCTCCACTCTATGACTTCACACTTCTCCATTCTATGACTTCCCACACCTAATTTCTATGACTTCACCCACCTCCATTCTATGACTTACACCTCCATTTTAACTTAACACACATCCATTCTGTGACTTCACAAACCTCCATTCTATGATTTCACACACCTCCATTCTATGACTTCACACACCTCCATTATAGGACGTCACACACCTCCATTTTGACTTCACACACCTCCATTCTGTGACTTCACACACCTCCATTCTGTGACTTCACACACCTCCATTCTATGACTTCACACACTTCCATTTGACGTCACACACCTCCATTCTATGAGTTCACACACCTCCATTCTATGACTTCACACCTCTCAATTCTGACTTCACACACCTCCATTCTTTGACTTCACAGACCTCGAATCTGTGACTTCACTCACCTCCACTCTATGACTTCACACTTCTCCATTCTATGACTTCCCACACCTCCTTTCTATGATTTCACCCACCTCCATTCTATGAATTCACACCTCCATTCTGACTTCACACACCTCATTCTGTGACTTCACACACCTACATTATATGACTTCACACACCTCCATTCTATGACTTCACACACCTCCATTCTGTGACTTAACCCACCTCCATTCTGTGACTTCCCACACCTCCATTCTCCGACTTCACACCCCTCCAATTTGAGTTCACATACCTCCATTCTATGACTTCACAAACCTCCATTCTGTGACTTCACACACCTCCATTCTGTGACTTCAAAAACCTCCATTCTATGACTTCACACACTTCCATTGTGACGTCAAACACCTCCATTCTATGAGTTCACACACCTCCATTCTATGAGTTCACACACCTCCATTCTGACTTCACACACCTCTGTTCTACGACTTCGCAAACCTACATTCTGACTTCACACACCTCCATTCTGTGACTTCATTGACCTCCACTCTGTGACTTCACACTTCTACATTCTATGACGTCCCACACCTAATTTCTATGACTTCACCCACCTCCATTCTATGATTTAAAAACTTCCATTCTGACTTCACACACCTACATTCTGTGACTTCACAAACCTCCATTCTATGTTTTCACACACCTCCATTCTATGACTTCACTCACCTCAATTTTAGGACGTCACACACCTCCATTTTGACTTCACACACCTCCATTCTGTGACTTCACACACCTCCATTCTATGACTTCACACACTTCCATTGCGACGTCACACACCTCCATTCTATGAGTTCACACACCTCCATTCTATGATTTCACACACCTCCATTCTATGACTTCACACACCTCAATTTTAGGACGTCACACCCCTCCATTTTGACTTCACACACCTCCATTCTGTGACTTCACACACCTCCATTCTATGACTTCACACACTTCCATTGCGACGTCACACAGCTCCTTTCTATGAGTTCACACACCTCCATTCTATGACTTCACAGACCTCGAATCTGTGACTTCACTCACCTCCACTCTATAACTTCACAGTCCTCCATTCTATGACTTCCCACACCTCCTTTCTATGACTTCACCCACCTCCATTCTATGTCTTCACACCTCCATTCTGACTTCACACACCTCCATTCTGTGACTTCACACACCTCCATTATATGACTTCACACACCTCCATTCTGTGACTTCACACACCTCCATTCTATGACTTCACACACCTTCATTCTTACTTCACTAACATACATTGTATGACTTCACACACCTCCATTGTATGACTTCATACACCTACATTCTTTGACTTCACACACCTCCATTCTGTGTTCACACACCTCAATTCTGTGACTTTACACACCTCCATTTTTACTTCACACTCCTCCATTCTATGACTTCACACACCTCCATTCTGTGACTTCACCCACCTACATTCTGTGACTTCACACATCTCCATTCTGACTTCACACAACTCCATTCTATGACTTCACAGACCTCGAATCTGTGACTTCACTCACCTCCACTCTATGACTTCACACTCCTCCATTCTATGACTTCCCACACCTCCTTTCTATGACTTCACCCACCTCCATTCTTTGACTTCACACCTCCATTCTGACTTCACACACCTCCATTCTGTGACTTCACACACCTCCATTCTGTGACTTCACCCACCTCCATTCTGTAACTTCACACACCTCCATTCTCCGACTTCACACCCCTCCAATTTGAGTTCACATACCTCCATTCTATGACTTCACAAACCTCCATTCTGTGACTTCACACACCTCCATTCTGTGACTTCGCAAACCTCCATTCTTTGACTTCACACACTTCCATTGTGACGTCAAACACCTCCATTCTATGAGTTCTCACACCTCCATTCAATGACTTCACACACCTCCAATCTGACTTCACACACCTCTGTTCTACGACCTCGCAAACCTACATTCTGACTTCACACACCTCCATTCTATGACTTCATTGACCTCCACTCTATGACTTCACACTTCTACTTTCTATGACTTCCCACAACTAATTTCTATGACTTCACCCACCTCGATTCTATGACTTCACACCTCCATTCTGACTTCACACACCTCCATTCTGTGACTTCACAAACCTCCATTCTATGATTTCACACACCTCCATTCTATGACTTCACACACCTCAATTTTAGGACTTCACACCGCTCCATTTTGTCTTCACACACCTCCATTCTGTGACTTTACACACCTCCATTTTATGACTTCACACACTTCCATTGTGACGTCACACACCTCCATTCTATGACTTCACACACCTCCATTCTGACTTCACACACCTCCATTCTATGACTTCACAGAGCTAGAATCTCTTACTTCACTCACCTCCACTCTATGACTTCACACACCTCCATTCTATGACTTCCCACACCTCCTTTCTATGACTTCCCCCACCTCCATTCTATGACTTCACACCTCCATTCTGACTTCACACACCTCCATTCTATTACTTCACACACCTCCATTATATGACTTCACACACGTCCATTCTATGACTTCACACACCTCCATTCTATGACCTCACTCACCCTCATTCTATGATTTCACACACCTCCATTCTATGATTTCACACAACCATTTTGACTTCACACACCTCCAATATATGACTTCAAACACCTCAATTCTTTGACTTCACACAACCTCCATTCTATGACTTCACACACCTCCATTCTCTGACTTCACACAGCTCCATTCTGACTTCACACACCTCCATTGTTTGACTTCACACACCTCCATTCTATGACTTCACACACCTTCATGCTTTGACGTCACACACCTCCATTTTATGACTTCACACACCTTCATTCTTCCTTTACAAACATTCACTCTATAACTTCACACACCTCCATTCTATGACTTCAAACACCTCCATTGTGTGACTTCACACACCTCCATTCTATGACTTCACACACCTCCATTCTGTGACTTCACACACCTCCATTCGATGACTTCACACTCTTCCATTGTGACGTCCCTCACCTCCATTCTTTGAGTTCACACACCTCCATTCTATGACTTCACACACCTCGATTCTGACATCACACAGCTCCATTCTATGACTTCACAGACCTCAAATCTGTGACTTCCCTCACCTCCACTCTATGACTTCACACCAGTCCATTCTATGACTTCTCACACCTCCTTTCCATGAATTCACCCACCTCCAATCTATGACTACACACCTCCATTCTCACTTCGCACACGTCCATTCTGTGACTTCACACACCTCCATTCTATGAGTTCACACACCTCCATTCTACGACTTCACACACCTTCATTCTTACTTCAGAAAAATCCATTCTATGACTTCACAAACCTCCATTCTATGGCTTCACAAACCTCCATTCTGTGACTTCATACACATCCATTCTGAGTTCACACAACTCAATTCGGTGACTTCACACACCTCCATTCTGATTTCACACACCTCCATTCTATGACTTCACATATCCATTTTGACTGCACACATCTCCAATATATAACTTCAAACACCTCAATTCTGTGACTTCACACAACCTCCATTTTATGAGTTCGTACCGTCCATTCTGTGACTTCACACACCTCCATTCTATGATTTCACACACTTCCATTCTATGACTTCACACACCTCCATTCTGTGACTTTACACACCTCCATTCTGAGTTCACACACCTCCATTCTGTGACCTCCCATACCTCCATTCTGTGACTTCACACACCTCCATTCTATGACTTCACACACCTAAATTCTGTGACTTCACACACCTACATTCAATGATTTCATACACCTCCATTCTATGAGTTCATACACCTCCATTCTGTGATTTCACACACCTCCATTCTGACTTCACTCATCTCCATTCTCTGACTTCACACAGCTCCATTCTGACTTCACACACCTCCATTCTATGACTTTGCACACCTCTATTCGGGCTTCACACCTCCATTCTATGAGTTCACACACCTCCATTCTGACTTCACACACCTCCATTCTCTGACTTCACACAGCTCCATTCTGACTTCACACACCTCCATTCTTTGACTTCACACAACTCCGTTCTATGACTTCACACACCTCCATTGTGACATCACACACCTCCAATCTGTGACTTCACACACCTCCATTTTTCCTTCACCGACCTACATATTGTGACTTCACACACCTCCATTTGTGACTTCACACACCACCATTTTGACTTCACACACCTCCATTCTGTGACTTCACACCTCCATTCTGTGACTTCACACACCTCCATTTTGACTTCACACACTTCCATTCTGTGACTCCACACACCTCCATTCTGTGACTTCACATACTAGCATTATTTGACTTCACACACCTCCATTCTTTGACTTCACACACTTCCATTCCACGACTTCACACACCTCCATTCTAAGAGTTCACACACATCCATTCTATGAGTTCACACACCACAATTTTTTCTTCACACCCCTCCATTCTATGACTTCACAAACCTTCATTCCTAATTCAGAAACATACATTCTATGACTTCACACACCTCCACTCTATGACTTCGCAAACCTCCATTCCGTGACTTCACACACCTCCATTCTGTGACTTCACACACCTCCATTCTGTGACTTCACACACCTCCATTCTCCGACTTCACACCCCTCCAATTTGACTTCACATACCTCCATTCTATGACTTCACAAACCTCCATTCTGTTACTTCACACACCTCCATTCTGTGACTTTACACACCTCCATTCTGAGTTCACACACCTCCATTCTGTGACTTCACACACCTCCATTCTGTGACTTCCCACACCTCCATTCTGTGACTTCACACACCTCCATTCTGTGACTTCACACACCTAAATTCTGTGAATTCACACACCTACATTCAATGATTTCATACACCTCCATTCTATGATTTCATACACCTCCATTCTGTGATTTCACACACCTCCATTCTGTGACTTCACACACCTCCATTCTGTGACTTCACACACCTCAATTCGATGACTTCACACACCTACATTCTTTGACTTCCCACACCTCCATTTTCACTTCACACACCTCCATTCTGTGACTTCACACCCTTGCATTTGTGACTTCTCACACCACCTTTTTGACTTCACGCATCTCCATTCTGTGACTTCACACACCTCCATTCTGTGACTTCACACTCCTCCATTTTGACTTCACACACTTCCATTCTGTGACTTCACACACCTCCATTCTGTGACTTTACACACCACCATTCTGTGACTTCACACACATCCCTTCCGTGACTTCACACACCTCCATTCTATGACTTCATACACCTCCATTCTATGACTTCACACACCTCCATTCTATGACTTCACACACCTCCATTCTATGACTTCACACACCTGCATTCTGACTTCACACACCTCCATTCTATGACTTCATACACCCCCATTCTATAACTTCATACACCAACATTCTATGACTTCACACACCTCCATTCTGTGACTTCACAAATCTCCTTTCTGACTTCACACTCCTCCAGTCTATGACTTCACACACCTCCATTCTATGACTTCACACATCCCCTTTCTGTAACTTCCTACACTTCCAATGTTTGACTACACAAACCTCCATTCCATGACTTCACACACCTCCATTCTATGAGTTCACACACATCCATTCTTTGACTTCACACACCTCCATTTTGACTTCACACACCTCCATTCTGTGACTTCCCACACCTCCATTCTGTGACTTCACACACCTCCATTCTGTGACTTCATAAACCATCATTGTTTGACTTCACACACCTCCATTCTTTGACTTCACACACCTCCATTCCACGACTTCTCACACCTCCATTCTATGAGTTCACAGACATCCATTCTATGAGTTCACACACCACAATTTTGTCCTCACACACCTCCATTCTATCACTTCACACACCTTTATTCTTAATTCAGAAAGATCCATTCTATGACTTCACACACCTCCATTCTTTGACTTCGCAAACCTCCATTCTGTGACATCACACACCTCCATTCTGAGTTCACACACCTCCATTCTGTGACTTCACAAACCTCCATTCTATGATTTCACACACCTCCATTCTATGACTTCACACACCTCAATTTTAGGACTTCACACCGCTCCATTTTGTCTTCACACACCTCCATTCTGTGACTTTACACACCTCCATTTTATGACTTCACACACTTCCATTGTGACGTCACACACCTCCATTCTATGACTTCACACACCTCCATTCTGACTTCACACACCTCCATTCTATGACTTCACAGAGCTAGAATCTCTTACTTCACTCACCTCCACTCTATGACTTCACACACCTCCATTCTATGACTTCCCACACCTCCTTTCTATGACTTCCCCCACCTCCATTCTATGACTTCACACCTCCATTCTGACTTCACACACCTCCATTCTATTACTTCACACACCTCCATTATATGACTTCACACACGTCCATTCTATGACTTCACACACCTCCATTCTATGACCTCACTCACCCTCATTCTATGATTTCACACACCTCCATTCTATGATTTCACACAACCATTTTGACTTCACACACCTCCAATATATGACTTCAAACACCTCAATTCTTTGACTTCACACAACCTCCATTCTATGACTTCACACACCTCCATTCTCTGACTTCACACAGCTCCATTCTGACTTCACACACCTCCATTGTTTGACTTCACACACCTCCATTCTATGACTTCACACACCTTCATGCTTTGACGTCACACACCTCCATTTTATGACTTCACACACCTTCATTCTTCCTTTACAAACATTCACTCTATAACTTCACACACCTCCATTCTATGACTTCAAACACCTCCATTGTGTGACTTCACACACCTCCATTCTATGACTTCACACACCTCCATTCTGTGACTTCACACACCTCCATTCGATGACTTCACACTCTTCCATTGTGACGTCCCTCACCTCCATTCTTTGAGTTCACACACCTCCATTCTATGACTTCACACACCTCGATTCTGACATCACACAGCTCCATTCTATGACTTCACAGACCTCAAATCTGTGACTTCCCTCACCTCCACTCTATGACTTCACACCAGTCCATTCTATGACTTCTCACACCTCCTTTCCATGAATTCACCCACCTCCAATCTATGACTACACACCTCCATTCTCACTTCGCACACGTCCATTCTGTGACTTCACACACCTCCATTCTATGAGTTCACACACCTCCATTCTACGACTTCACACACCTTCATTCTTACTTCAGAAAAATCCATTCTATGACTTCACAAACCTCCATTCTATGGCTTCACAAACCTCCATTCTGTGACTTCATACACATCCATTCTGAGTTCACACAACTCAATTCGGTGACTTCACACACCTCCATTCTGATTTCACACACCTCCATTCTATGACTTCACATATCCATTTTGACTGCACACATCTCCAATATATAACTTCAAACACCTCAATTCTGTGACTTCACACAACCTCCATTTTATGAGTTCGTACCGTCCATTCTGTGACTTCACACACCTCCATTCTATGATTTCACACACTTCCATTCTATGACTTCACACACCTCCATTCTGTGACTTTACACACCTCCATTCTGAGTTCACACACCTCCATTCTGTGACCTCCCATACCTCCATTCTGTGACTTCACACACCTCCATTCTATGACTTCACACACCTAAATTCTGTGACTTCACACACCTACATTCAATGATTTCATACACCTCCATTCTATGAGTTCATACACCTCCATTCTGTGATTTCACACACCTCCATTCTGACTTCACTCATCTCCATTCTCTGACTTCACACAGCTCCATTCTGACTTCACACACCTCCATTCTATGACTTTGCACACCTCTATTCGGGCTTCACACCTCCATTCTATGAGTTCACACACCTCCATTCTGACTTCACACACCTCCATTCTCTGACTTCACACAGCTCCATTCTGACTTCACACACCTCCATTCTTTGACTTCACACAACTCCGTTCTATGACTTCACACACCTCCATTGTGACATCACACACCTCCAATCTGTGACTTCACACACCTCCATTTTTCCTTCACCGACCTACATATTGTGACTTCACACACCTCCATTTGTGACTTCACACACCACCATTTTGACTTCACACACCTCCATTCTGTGACTTCACACCTCCATTCTGTGACTTCACACACCTCCATTTTGACTTCACACACTTCCATTCTGTGACTCCACACACCTCCATTCTGTGACTTCACATACTAGCATTATTTGACTTCACACACCTCCATTCTTTGACTTCACACACTTCCATTCCACGACTTCACACACCTCCATTCTAAGAGTTCACACACATCCATTCTATGAGTTCACACACCACAATTTTTTCTTCACACCCCTCCATTCTATGACTTCACAAACCTTCATTCCTAATTCAGAAACATACATTCTATGACTTCACACACCTCCACTCTATGACTTCGCAAACCTCCATTCCGTGACTTCACACACCTCCATTCTGTGACTTCACACACCTCCATTCTGTGACTTCACACACCTCCATTCTCCGACTTCACACCCCTCCAATTTGACTTCACATACCTCCATTCTATGACTTCACAAACCTCCATTCTGTTACTTCACACACCTCCATTCTGTGACTTTACACACCTCCATTCTGAGTTCACACACCTCCATTCTGTGACTTCACACACCTCCATTCTGTGACTTCCCACACCTCCATTCTGTGACTTCACACACCTCCATTCTGTGACTTCACACACCTAAATTCTGTGAATTCACACACCTACATTCAATGATTTCATACACCTCCATTCTATGATTTCATACACCTCCATTCTGTGATTTCACACACCTCCATTCTGTGACTTCACACACCTCCATTCTGTGACTTCACACACCTCAATTCGATGACTTCACACACCTACATTCTTTGACTTCCCACACCTCCATTTTCACTTCACACACCTCCATTCTGTGACTTCACACCCTTGCATTTGTGACTTCTCACACCACCTTTTTGACTTCACGCATCTCCATTCTGTGACTTCACACACCTCCATTCTGTGACTTCACACTCCTCCATTTTGACTTCACACACTTCCATTCTGTGACTTCACACACCTCCATTCTGTGACTTTACACACCACCATTCTGTGACTTCACACACATCCCTTCCGTGACTTCACACACCTCCATTCTATGACTTCATACACCTCCATTCTATGACTTCACACACCTCCATTCTATGACTTCACACACCTCCATTCTATGACTTCACACACCTGCATTCTGACTTCACACACCTCCATTCTATGACTTCATACACCCCCATTCTATAACTTCATACACCAACATTCTATGACTTCACACACCTCCATTCTGTGACTTCACAAATCTCCTTTCTGACTTCACACTCCTCCAGTCTATGACTTCACACACCTCCATTCTATGACTTCACACATCCCCTTTCTGTAACTTCCTACACTTCCAATGTTTGACTACACAAACCTCCATTCCATGACTTCACACACCTCCATTCTATGAGTTCACACACATCCATTCTTTGACTTCACACACCTCCATTTTGACTTCACACACCTCCATTCTGTGACTTCCCACACCTCCATTCTGTGACTTCACACACCTCCATTCTGTGACTTCATAAACCATCATTGTTTGACTTCACACACCTCCATTCTTTGACTTCACACACCTCCATTCCACGACTTCTCACACCTCCATTCTATGAGTTCACAGACATCCATTCTATGAGTTCACACACCACAATTTTGTCCTCACACACCTCCATTCTATCACTTCACACACCTTTATTCTTAATTCAGAAAGATCCATTCTATGACTTCACACACCTCCATTCTTTGACTTCGCAAACCTCCATTCTGTGACATCACACACCTCCATTCTGAGTTCACACACCTCCATTCGTTGACTTCACACACCTCCATTCTGACTTCACACACCTCCATTCTATGACTTCCCACACTTCCATTCTATGACTTCACACACCTCCATTCTGTGACTTCACACACCTCCATTCTGAGTTCACACACCTCAATTCTGTGACTTCACACACCTCCATTCTTTGACTTCACAAACCACCATTCTGTGACTTCAAACACCTACATTCTGACTTCACACACCTCCATTCTATGAATTCACACACCTCCATTCTGTGACCTCACAGACCTCCTTTTCATGACTTCACAAACCTCCATTCTATGACTTCACACACCTACATTTTATGAATTCACACATCCATTTTGACTTCACACACCTCAAATATATGACTTCAAACACCTCAATACTGTGAGTTCACACACCTCTATTCTATGACTTCATTCCCGTCCATTCTGTGACTTCACACACCTCCATTCTATGACTTCACACACCTCCATTCTGTGACTTCACCCACCTCCATTCTGTGACTTCACACACCTCCATTCTCCGAATTCACACCACTTCCAATTTGATTTCACATACCTCCATTCTATGACTTCACAAACCTCCTTTCTCTGACTATACAAACCTCCATTCTGTGACTTCACAAACCTCCATTCTATGACTTCACACACTTCCGTTGTGACGTCACACACCTCCATTCTATGAGTTCACACACCTCCATTCTATGACTTCACACACCTCCAATCTAACTTCACACACCCCTGTTCTATGACTTCGCAAACCTCCATTCTGACTTCACACACCTCCATTCTATGACTTCACACACCTCCATTTTGACTTCACACACCTCCATTCTCTGACTTCACACACCTCCATTCTTTGATTTCACACACCTCCATTCTCTGACTTCACACAACTCCATTCTATGACTTCACACACCTCCATTCTGTGACTTCACACACCTACATTGTGACTTCACACACCTCCATTCTATGAGTTCACACAACTCCATTCTGACCTCACACACCTCCATTCTATGACTTCACACACCTCCATTCTGTCCTCACACTCCTCCATTCTGACTTCACACACCTAAATTCTGTGACTTCACACACCTCCATTCTATGATTTCATACACCTCCATTCTATGACTTCACACACCTCCATTCTATGACTTCACACACCTCCTTTCTGAGTTGACACACCTCCATTCTATGACTTCACACACCTCCATTCTATGACTTCACACACCTCCACTCTATGACTTCGCAAACCTCCATTCCGTGACTTCACACACCTCCATTCTGTGAATTCACACCCCTCCATTCTGTGACTTCACACACCTCCACTCTCCGACTTCACACCCCTCCAATTTGACTTCACATACCTCCATTCTATGACTTCACACACCTCCATTCTGTGACTTCACACACCTCCATTCTGTGACTTCACACACCTTCATTCTACGACTTCACACACCTACATTTTATGAATTCACACATCCATTTTGACTTCACACACCTCAAATATATGACTTCAAACACCTCAATACTGTGAGTTCACACACCTCTATTCTATGACTTCATTCCCGTCCATTCTGTGACTTCACACACCTCCATTCTATGACTTCACACACCTCCATTCTGTGACTTCATCCACCTCCATTCTGTGACTTCACACACCTCCATTCTCCGAATTCACACCCCTCCAATTTGATTTCACATACCTCCATTCTATGACTTCACAAACCTCCTTTCTCTGACTATACAAACCTCCATTCTGTGACTTCACAAACCTCCATTCTATGACTTCACACACTTCCGTTGTGACGTCACACACCTCCATTCTATGAGTTCACACACCTCCATTCTGACTTCACACACCTCCATTCTATGACTTCACACACCTCCATTTTGACTTCACACACCTCCATTCTCTGACTTCACACACCTCCATTCTTTGATTTCACACACCTCCATTCTGTGACTTCACACAACTCCATTCTATGACTTCACACACCTCCATTCTGTGACTTCACACACCTACATTGTGACTTCACACACCTCCATTCTATGAGTTCACACAACTCCATTCTGACCTCACACACCTCCATTCTATGACTTCACACACCTCCATTCTGTCCTCACACTCCTCCATTCTGACTTCACACACCTAAATTCTGTGACTTCACACACCTCCATTCTATGATTTCATACACCTCCATTCTATGACTTCACACACCTCCATTCTATGACTTCACACACCTCCTTTCTGAGTTGACACACCTCCATTCTATGACTTCACATACCTCCAATTTGACTTCACACACCTCCATTCTATGACTTCACACACCTGCATTCTGTGACTTCACACACCTCCATTCTATGAGTTCACACACCTCCATTCTGACTTCACTCATCTCCATTCTCTGACTTCACACAGCTCCATTCTGACTTCACACACCTCCATTCTATGACTTTGCGCACCTCTATTCGGACTTCGCACCTCCATTCTATGAGTTCACACACCTCCATTCTGACTTCACACACCTCCATTCTTTGACTTCACACAACTCCATTCTATGACTTCACACACCTCCATTGTGACTTCACACACCTCCATTCTGTGACTTCACACACCTCCATTTTTCCTTCACAGACCTACCTATTGTGACTTCACACACCTCCATTTGTGACTTCACACACCACCATTTTGACTTCAAACACCTCCATTCTGTGACTTCACACACCTCCATTCTGTGACTTCACACACCTCCATTTTGACTTCACACACTTCCATTCTGTGACTCCACACACCTCCATTCTGTGACTTCACACACTAGCATTATTTGACTTCACACACCTCCATTCTTTGACTTCACACACTTCCATTCCACGACTTCACACACCTCCATTCTAAGAGTTCACACACATCCATTCTATGAGTTCACACACCACAATTTTGTCTTCACACCCCTACATTCTATGACTTCACACACCTTCATTCTTAATTCAGAAACATCCATTCTATGACTTCACACACCTCCACTCTATGACTTCGCAAACCTCCATTCCGTGACTTCACACACCTCCATTCTGTGAATTCACACCCCTCCATTCTGTGACTTCACACACCTCCACTCTCCGACTTCACACCCCTCCAATTTGACTTCACATACCTCCATTCTATGACTTCACACACCTCCATTCTGTGACTTCACACACCTCCATTCTGTGACTTCACACACCTCCATTCTATGACTTCACACACCTACATTCTGTGACTTCACACTCCTCCATTCTGTGACTTCACACACCACCATTTTATGACTTCACACATCCATTTTGACTTCACACACCTCCAGTATATGACTTCATACCCATCCATTCTGTGACTTCACACACCTCCATTCTATGACTTCATACCCGTCCATTCTGTGACTTCACACACCTCCATTCTATGACTTCACACACCTCCATTCTGTGACTTCACCTACCTCCATTCTGTGACTTCACACACCTCCATTCTCGGACTTCATACCCCTCCAATTTGACTTCATATACCTCCATTCTATGACTTCACAAACCTCCATTCTGTGACTTCACACCTCCTTTCTGACTTCACACACCTCCATTCTGTGACTTCACAAACCTCCATTCTATGATTTCACACACCTCCATTCTATGACTTCACACACCTCCATTTTAGGACGTCACACACCTCCATTTTGACTTCACACACCTCCATTCTGTGACTTCACACACCTCCATTCTGTGACTTCACACACCTCCATTCTTTGACTTCATACAGTTCCATTGTGACGTCACACACCTCCATTCTATGAGTTCACACACCACCATTCTATGACTTCACACACCTCCATTCTGACTTCACACACCGCTGTTCTATGACTTCGCAAACCTACATTCTGACTTCACACACCTCCATTCTATGATTTCACAGACCTCCACTCTATGACTTCACACTTCTCCATTCTATGACTTCCCACACCTAATTTCTATGACTTCACCCACCTCCATTCTATGACTTACACCTCCATTCTAACTTAACACACATCCACTCTGTGACTTCACAAACCTCCATTCTATGATTTCACACACCTCCATTCTATGACTTCACACACCTCCATTATAGGACGTCACACACCTCCATTTTGACTTCACACACCTCCATTCTGTGACTTCACACACCTCCATTCTGTGACTTCACACACCTCCATTCTATGACTTCACACACTTCCATTTGACGTCACACACCTCCATTCTATGAGTTCACACACCTCCATTCTATGACTTCACACACCTCCATTCTTTGACTTCACAGACCTCGAATCTGTGACTTCACTCACCTCCACTCTATGACTTCACACTCCTCCATTCTATGACTTCCCACACCTCCTTTCTATGATTTCACCCACCTCCATTCTATGAATTCACACCTCCATTCTGACTTCACACACCTCATTCTGTGACTTCACACACCTACATTATATGACTTCACACACCTCCATTCTATGACTTCACACACCTCCATTCTGTGACTTAACCCACCTCCATTCTGTGACTTCCCACACCTCCATTCTCCGACTTCACACCCCTCCAGTTTGACTTCACCTACCTCCATTCTATTACTTCACAAACCTCCATTCTGTGACTTCACACACCTCCATTCTGTGACTTCAAAAACCTCCATTCTATGACTTCACACACTTCCATTGTGACGTCAAACACCTCCATTCTATGAGTTCACACACCTCCATTCTATGACTTCACACACCTCCATTCTGACTTCACACACCTCTGTTCTACGACTTCGCAAACCTACATTCTGACTTCACACACCTCCATTCTGTGACTTCATTGACCTCCACTCTATGACTTCACACTTCTACAGTCTATGACGTCCCACACCTAATTTCTATGACTTCACCCACCTCCATTCTATGATTTAAAAACCTCCATTCCGACTTCACACACCTACATTCTGAGACTTCACAAACCTCAATTCTATGTTTTCACACACCTCCATTCTATGACTTCACACACCTCAATTTTAGGACGTCACACCCCTCCATTTTGACTTCACACACCTCCATTCTGTGACTTCACACACCTCCATTCTATGACTTCACACACTTCCATTGCGACGTCAAACACCTCCATTCTATGAGTTCACACACCTCCATTCTATGATTTCACACACCTCCATTCTATGACTTCACACACCTCAATTTTAGGACGTCACACCCCTCCATTTTGACTTCACACACCTCCATTCTGTGACTTCACACACCTCTATTCTATGACTTCACACACTTCCATTGCGACGTCACACAGCTCCTTTCTATGAGTTCACACACCTCCTTTCTATGACTTCACAGACCTCGAATCTGTGACTTCACTCACCTCCACTCTATAACTTCACAGTCCTCCATTCTGTGACTTCCCACACCTCCTTTCTATGACTTCACCCACCTACATTCTATGTCTTCACACCTTCATTCTGACTTCACACACCTCCATTCTGTGACTTCACACACCTCCATTATATGACTTCACACACCTCCATTCTGTGACTTCACACACCTCCATTCTATGACTTCACACACCTTCATTCTTACTTCACAAACATACATTGTATGACTTCACACACCTCCATTGTATGACTTCATACACCTCCATTCTTTGACTTCACACACCTCCATTCTGTGTTCACACACCTCAATTCTGTGACTTTACACACCTCCATTCTATGACTTCACACACCTTCATTCTTACTTTACAAACATTTATTCTATAACTTCACACACCTCCATTCTATGACTTCAAACACCTCCATTGTGTGACTTCACACACCTCCATTCTATGACTTCACACACCTCCATTCTGTGACTTCACACACCTCCATTCTATGACTTCACACACTTCCATTGTGACGTCCCTCACCTCCATTCTTTGAGTTCTCACACCTCCATTCTATGACTTCACACACCTCCATTCTGTGACTTCACACACCTCCATTCTATGACTTCACACACTTCCATTGTGACGTCCCTCACCTCCATTCTTTGAGTTCTCACACCTCCATTCTATGACTTCACACACCTCAATTTTAGGACGTCACACCCTTCCATTTTGTCTTCACACACCTCCATTCTGTGACTTCACACACCTCCATTCTATGACTTCACACACTTCCATTGCGACGTCACACACCTCCATTCTATGAGTTCACACACCTCCTTTCTATGATTTCACACACTTCGATTCTATGACTTCACACACCTCAATTTCAGGACGTCACACCCCTCCATTTTGACTTCACACACCTCCATTCTGTGACTTCACACACCGCCATTCTATGAGTTCACACACCTCCATTCTTTGACTTCACACACCTCCATTCTGACTTCACACACCTCCATTCTATGACTTCACAGACCACGAATCTGTGACTTCACTCACCTCCACTCTATGACTTCACAGTCCTCCATTCTATGACTTTCCACACCTCCTTTCTATGACTTCACCCACCTCCATTCTATGACTTCACACCTCCATTCTGACTTCACACACCTCCATTCTGTGACTTCACACACCTCCATTATAGGACTTCACACACCTCCATTCTATGACTTCACACACCTCCATTCTATGATTTCACACACCTCCATTCTGTGACTTCACACACCTCCATTCTATGACTTCACACACCTTCATTCTTACTTCACAAACATACATTCTATGACTTCACACACCTCCATTCTATTACTTCACACACCTCCATTCTTTGACTTCCCACCCCTCCATTCTGTGTTCACACAGCTCCATTCTGTCACTTCACACACCTCCATTCTGATTTCACACAACTCCATTCTATGACTTCACACACTTCCATTCTTTGAGGTCACACACCTCCATTTTATGACTTCACACACTTTCATTCTTACTTTACAAACATCCATTCTATAACTTCACACACCTCCATTCTATGACTTCAAACACCTCCATTCTGTGACTTCACACACCTCCATTCTATGACTTCACACACCTCCATTCTGTGACTTCACACACCTCCATTTTATGACTTCACACACTTCCATTGTGACGTCACACACCTCCATTCTTTGAGTTCACACACCTCCATTCTGACTTCACACACCTCCATTCTATGGCTTCACACACCTCCATTCTGAACTCACACAGCTCCATTCTGTGACTTCACAAAATTCCATTCTATGATTTCACACACCTCCATACTATGAATTCACACAACTCCATCTATGACTTCACACACCTCCATTCTGACTTCACACACCTCTATTCTATGACTTCGCACACCTCCATTCTGACATCACACACCTCCATTCTATGACTTCATACCCGTCCATTCTGTGACTTCACACAACTCCATTCTATGACTTCACACACCTCCATTCTGTGACTTCACCCACCTCCATTCTGTGACTTCACACACCTCCATTCTCCGACTTCAAACCCTCCAATTTGACTTCACATACCTCCAATCTATGACTTCACAATCCTCCATTCTGTGACTTCACCCACCTCCATTCTGTGACTTCACAAACCTCCATTCTATGATTTCACACACCTCCATTCTATGACTTCACACACCTCCATTTTATGACGTCACACACCTCCATTTTGACTTCACACACCTCCATTATGTGACTTCACAAACTTCCATTCTATGTTTCACATACCTCCATGCTATGACTTCACACACCTCCATTCTGTGACTTCACAAACCTCCATTCTATGATTTCACACATCTCCATTCTATGACTTCACACACCTCCATTTTAGGACGTCACACACCTCCATTTTGATTTCACACACCTCCATTCTGTGACTTCACACACCTCCATTCTATGACTTCACACACTTCCATTGTGACGTCACACACCTCCATTCTATGACTTCACACACCTCCATTCTGACTTCACACACCTCCATTCTATGAATTCACAGACCTCGAATCTCTGACTTCACTCACCTCCACTCTATGACTTCACAATCCTCCATTCTATGACTTCCCACACCTCCTTTCTATGACTTCACCCACCTCCATTCTATGACTTCACACCTCCATTCTGACTTCACACACCTCCATTCTGTGACTTCACACACCTCCATTATATGACTTCACACACCTCCATTCTATGACTTCACACACCTCCATTCTATGACCTCACACACCCTCATTCTATGATTTCACACACCTCCATTCTATGATTTCACACAACCATTTTGACTTCACACACCTCCAATATATGACGTCAAACACCTCAATTCTTTGACTTCACACAACCTCCATTCCATGACTTCACACACCTCCATTCTCTGACTTCACACAGCTCCATTCTGACTTCACACACCTCCATTCTTTGACTTTACACACCTCCATTCTATGACTTCACACACCTCCATTCTTTGACGTCACACACCTCCATTTTATGACTTCACACACCTTCATTCTTACTTTACAAACATTCATTCTAAACTTCACACACCTCCATTCTATGACTTCAAACACCTCCATTGTGTGACTTCACACACCTCCATTCTATGACTTCACACACCTCCATTCTGTGACTTCACACACCTCCATTCTATGACTTCACACTCTTCCATTGTGACGTCCCTCACCTCCATTCTTTGAGTTCACACACCTCCATTCTATGACTTCACACACCTCGATTCTGACATCACACACCTCCATTCTATGACGTCACAGACCTCAAATCTGTGACTTCCCTCACCTCCACTCTACGACTTCACACCAGTCCATTCTATGACTTCTCACACCTCCTTTCCATGAATTCATCCACCTCCATTCTATGACTACACACCTCCATTCTGACTTCACACACGTCCATTCTGTGACTTCACACACCTCCATTCTATGAGTTCACACACCTCCATTCTATGACTTCACACACCTTCATTCTTACTTCAGAAAAATCCATTCTATGACTTCGCACACCTCCATTCTATGCCTTCACAAACTTCCATTCTGTGACTTCACACACATCCATTCTGAGTTCACACAACTCCATTCGGTGACTTCACACACCTCCATTCTGATTTCACACACCTCCATTCTATGACTTCACATATCCATTTTGACTGCACACACCTCCAATATATGACATCAAACACCTCAATTCTGTGACTTCACACAACCTCCATTTTATGAGTTCATACCCTCCATTCTGTGACTTCACACACTTCCATTCTATGACTTCACACACGTCCATTTTGTGACTTTACACACCTCCATTCTGAGTTCACACACCTCCATTCTGTGACTTCACACACCTCCATTCTGTGACTTCCCACACCTCCATTCTGTGACTTCACACTTCTCCATTCTATGACTTCACACACCTAAATTCTGTGACTTCACACACCTCCATTCTATGATTTCATACACCTCCATTCTATGATTTCATACACCTCCATTCTGTGATTTCACACACCTCCATTCTGTGACTTCAAACACCTCCATTCTGTGACTTCACACACCTCCATTCGATGACTTCACACACCTACATTCTTTGACTTCCCACACCTCCATTTTCACTTCACACATCTCCATTCTGTGACTTCACACACTTACATTTGTGACTTCTCACACCACCTTTTTGACTTCACGCATCTCCATTCAGTGACTTCACACACCTCCATTCTGTGACATCACACACCTCCGTTTTGACTTCACACACTTCCATTCTGTGAGTTCACACACCTCCATTCTCTGACTTTACACACCACCATTCTGTGACTTCACACACATCCCTTCCGTGACTTCACACACCTCCATTCTATGACTTCACACCCCTCCATTCTATGACTTCACACACTTCCATTGAGACGTCCCTCACCTCCATTCTTTGAGTTCACACACCTCCATTCTATGACTTCACACACCTCCATTCTATGACCTCACACACCCTCATTCTATGATTTCACACACCTCCATTCTATGATTTCACACAACCATTTTGACTTCACACACCTCCAATATATGACTTCAAACACCTCAATAATTTGACTTCACACAACCTCCATTCTATGACTTCACACACCTCCATTCTCTGACTTCACACAGCTCCATTCTGACTTCACACACCTCCATTCTTTGACTTCACACACCTCCATTCTATGACTTCACACACCTCCATTCATTGACGTCACACACCTCCATTTTATGACTTCACACACCTTCATTCTTACTTTACAAACATTTATTCTATAACTTCACACACCTCCATTCTATGACTTCAAACACCTCCATTGTGTGACTTCACACACCTCCATTCGATGACTTCACACACCTCCATTCTGTGACTTCACACACCTCCATTCTATGACTTCACACACTTCCATTGTGACGTCCCTCACCACCATTCTTTGAGTTCTCACACCTCCATTCTATGACTTCACACACCTCGATTCTGACATCACACATCTCCATTCTATGACTTCACAGACCTCAAATCTGTGACTTCCCTCACCTCCACTCTATGACTTCACACCAGTCCATTCTATGACTTCACACATGTTCGTTCTTACTTCAGAAAAATCCATTCTATGCCTTCACACACCTCCATTCTATGGCTTCACAAACCTCCATTCTGTGACTTCACACACATCCATTCTGAGTTCACACAACTCCATTCGGTGACTTCACACACCTCCATTCTGATTTCACACACCTCTATTCTATGACTTCACATATCCATTTTGACTGCACACACCTCCATTATATGACTTCAAACACCTCAATTCTGTGACTTCACACACCTCCATTCTATGACTTCACACACTTCCATTCTATGACTTCACACACCTCCATTCTGTGACTTTACACACCTCCATTCTGAGTTCACACACCTCCATTCTGTGACTTCACACACCTCCATTCTGTGACTTCCCACACCTCCATTCTGTGACTTCACACACCTCCATTCTATGACTTCACACACCTAAATTCTGTGACTTCACACACCTCCATTCTATGACTTCACACATCTTCATTCTTACTTCACAAACATACATTCTATGACTTCACACACCTCCATTCTATGACTTCACACACCTCCAGTCTTTGACTTCACACACCTCCATTCTGTGTTCACAAAGCTCCATTCTGTCACTTCACACACCTCCATTCTGACTTCACACCACTCCATTCTATGACTTCACACACCTCCATTCTTTGACGGCACACACCGCCATTTTATGACTTCACACATTTTCATTCTTACTTTACAAACATCCATTCTATAACTTCACACACCTCCATTCTATGACTTCAAACACCTCCATTCTTTGAGTTCACACACCTCCATTCTGACTTCACACAGCTCCATTCTATGGCTTCACACACCTCCATTCTGAATTCACACAGCTCCATTCTGTGACTTCACAATATTCCATTCTATGATTTCACACACCTCCATACTATGAATTCACACAACTCCATCTATGACTTCACACACCTCCATTCTGACTTCACACACCTCTATTCTATGACTTCGCACACCTCCATTCTAACATCACACACCTCCATTCTATGACTTCACACACCTCCATTCTGTGACTTCACCCACCTCCATTCTGTGACTTCACACACCTCCATTCTCCGACTTCACACACCTCCATTCTATGACTTCACCCACCTCCTTTCTGTGACTTCACCCACCTCCATTCTGTGACTTCACACACCTCCATTCTATTACTTCAAACACCTCCATTCTGTGACTTTACACACCTCCATTCTGAGTTCACACACCTCCATTCTGTGACTTCACACACCTCCATTCTGTGACTTCCCACACCTCCATTCTGTGAGTTGACACACCTCCATTCTATGACTTCACACACCTAAATTCTGTGACTTCACACACCTCCATTCTATGATTTCATACACCTCCATTCTATGATTTCCTACACCTCCATTCTGTGATTTCACACACCTCCATTCTGTGACTTCAAACACCTCCATTCTGTGACTTCACACACCTCCCTTCGATGACTTCACACACCTACATTCTTTGACTTCCCACACCTCCATTTTCACTTCACACACCTCCATTCTGTGACTTCACACACTTACATTTGTGACTTCTCACACCACCTTTTTGACTTCACGCATCTCCATTCTGTGACTTCACACACCTCCATTCTGTGACTTCACACACCTCCGTTTTGACTTCACACACTTCCATTCTGTGACTTCACACAACTCCATTCTGTGACTTTACACACCACCATTCTGTGACTTCACACACATCCCTTCCGTGACTTCACACACCTCCATTCTTTGACTTCACACACCTCCATTCTATGACTTCACACACAGCCATTCTATAACTTCACACACCTCCATTCTATGACTTCACACACCTGCATTCTGACTACACACACCTCCATTCTATGACTTCATACACCCCCATTCTATGACTTCATACACCAACATTCTATGACTTCACACACCTCCATTCTGTGACTTCACAAATCTCCTTTCTGACTTCACACTCCTCCATTCTATGACTTCACACACCTCCATTCTATGACTTCACACATCCCCTTTCTGTAACTTCCCACAATTCCAGTGTTTGACTACACAAACCTCCATTCCATGACTTCACACACCTCCATTCTATGAGTTCACACACCTCCATTCTTTGACTTCACACACCTCCATTTTGACTTCACACACCTCCATTCTGTGACTTCACACACCTCCATTTTGTGACTTCACACACCTGCATTTTGACTTCACACACTTCCATTCTGTGACTTCACACACCTCCATTCTGTGACTTCATACACCACCATTGTTTGACTTCACACACCTTCATTCTTTGACTTCACACACCTCCATTCCACGACTTCTCTCACCTCCATTCTATGAGTTCACAGACATCCATTCTATGAGTTCACACACCACAATTTTGTCTTCACACACCTCCATTCTATGACTTCACACACCTTTATTCTTAATTCAGAAACATCCATTCTATGACTTCACACACCTCCATTCTTTGATTCGCAAACCTCCATTCTGTGACATCACACATCTCCATTCTGAGTTCACACACCTCCATTCATTGACTTCACACACCTCCATTCTGACTTCACACACCTCCATTCTATGACTTCCCACACTTCCATTCTATGACTTCACACACCTTCATTCTGTGACTTCACACAACTCCATTCTGAGTTCACACACCTCCATTCTGTGACTTCACACACCTCCATTCTTTGACTTCACAAACCGCCATTCTGTGACTTCACACACCTCCATTCTGACTTCACACACCTCCATTCTATGAATTCACACACCTCCATTCTGTGACCTCTCAGACCTCCATTTTATGACTTCACACACCTCCATTCTATGACATCACACACCTACATTTTATGATTTCACACATCTATTTTGACTTCACACACCTCAAATATATGACTTCATACACCTCAATACTGTGAGTTCACACACCTCCATTCTATGACTTCATCCCGTCCATTCTGTGACTTCACACACCTCCATTCTATGATTTCACACACCTCCATTCTGTGACTTCAGCCACCTCCATTCTGTGACTTCACAAACCTCCATTCTCCGACTTCACACCCCTCCAATTTGATTTCACATACCTCCATTCTATGACTTCACAAACCTCCTTTCTCTGACTACACAAACCTCCATTCTGTGACTTCACAAACCTCCATTCTATGACTTCCCACACTTCCATCGTGACGTCACACACCTCAATTCTATGAGTTCACACACCTCCATTTTGACTTCACACACCTCCATTCTCTGACTTCACACACCTCCATTCTTTGATTTCACACACCTCCATTCTGTGACTTCACACAACTCCATTCTATGACTTCACACACCTCCATTCTGTGACTTCACACACCTACATTGTGACTTCACACACCTCCATTCTATGAGTTCACACACCTCCATTCTGACCTCACACACCTCCATTCTATGACTTCACACACCTCCATTCTGACCTCATACACCTCCATTCTGACTTCACACACCTAAATTCTGTGACTTCACACACCTCCATTCTATGATTTCATACACCTCCATTCTATGACTTCACACACCTCCATTCTATGACTTCACACACCTTCTTTCTGAGTTGACACACCTCCATTCTATGACTTCACACACCTCCATTCTGTGACTTCACACACCTCCATTCTATGAGTTCACACACCTCCATTCTGACTTCACACATCTCCATTCTCTGACTTCACACAGCTCCATTCTGACTTCACACACCTCCATTCTATGATTTGCACACCTCTATTCGCACTTCACACACCTCCATTCTATGAGTTCACACACCTCCATTCTGACTTCACACACCTCCATTCTCTGACTTCACACAGCTCCTTTCTGACATCACACACCTCCATTCTTTGACTTCACACACCTCCATTCTATGACCTCACACACCTCCATTGTGACTTCACACACGTCCATTCTGTGACTTCACACACCTCCATATTTACTTCACACACCTACATATTGTGACTTCACACACCTCCATTTGTGACTTCACACACCACCATTTTGACTTCACACACCTCCATTCTGTGACTTCACACACCTCCATTCTGTGACTTCACACCTCCATTTTGACTTCACACACTTCCATTCTGTGACTCCACACACTTCCATTCTGTGACTTCACACACTAGCATTGTTTGACTTCACACACCTCCATTCTTTGACTTCACACACTTCCATTCCACGACTTCACACACCTCCATTCTAAGAGTTCACACACATCCATTCTATGAGTTCACACACCACAATTTTGTCTTCACACACCTCCATTCTATGACTTCACACACCTTCATTCTTAATTCAGAAACATACATTCTATGACTTCCCACACCTCCACTCTATGACTTCGCAAAGCTCCATTCTGTGACTTCACACACCTCCATTCTGTGACTTCACACCACTCCATTCTGTGACTTCACACACCTCCATTCTCCGACTTCACACCCCTCCAATTTGACTTCACATACCTCCATTCTATGACTTCACAAACCTCCATTCTGTGACTTCACACACCTCCATTCTGTGACTTCACACACCTCCATTCTATGACTTCACACACCTCCATTCTGTGACTTCACACACCTCCATTCTATGACTTCACAAACCTCCATTCTGTGACTTCACACACCTCCATTCTGTGACTTCACACACCTCCATTCTATGACTTCACACACCTCCATTCTGTGACTTCACACACCTCCATTTTGTGACTTCACACGCCTCCATTCTATGACTTCACACACCTCAATTCTATGACTTCACACACCTCCATTTTATGATTTCACACAGCCATTTTGACTTCACACACCTCCAATATATGACTTCATTCCGGTCCATTCTGTGGCTTCACAAACCTCCATTCTATGACTTCATACCCGTCCATTCTGTGACTTCACACACCTCCATTCTATGACTTCACACACCTCCATTCTGTGACTTCACCACCTCCATTCTGTGACTTCACACACCTCCATTCTCGGACTTCACACCCCTCCAATTTGACTTCATATAACTCTAATCTATGACTTCAGAAACCTCCATTCTCTGACTTCACACCACCATTCTGACTTCACACACCTCGATTCTGTGACTTCAAAAACCTCCATTCTATGACTTCACACACCTCCATTTTAGGACGTCACACACCTCCATTTTGACTTCACACACCTCCATCCTGTGACTTCACACACCTGCATTCTTTGATTTCCTACACTTCCATTGTGACGTCACACACCTTCATTCTATGAGTTCACAGACCACCATTCTATGACTTCACACACCTCCATTCTGACTTCACACACCGCTGTTTTGTGACTTCGCAAACCTACATTCTGACTTCACACACCACCATTCTATGACTTCACAGACCTCCACTCTTTGACTTCACACTTCTCCATTCTATGACTTCCCACACCTAATTTCTATGACTTCACCCACCTCCATTCTATGACTTCACACCTCCATTCTGACTTCACACACCTCCATTCCATGACTTCACAAACCTCCATTCTATGATTTCACACACCTCCATTCTATGACTTCACACACCTCCATTTTAGGACGTCACACACCTCCATTTTGACTTCACACACCTCCATTATGTGACTTCACACACCTCCCTTCTGTGACTTCGCACACCTCCATTCTATGACTTCACACACCTCCATTTTATGACTTCACAAACCTCCATTCTATGATTTCACACACCTCCATTCTATGACTTCACACACCTGAATTTTAGGAGGTCACACCCCTCCATTTTGACTTCACACACCTCCATTCTGTGACTTCACACACCTCCATTCTATGAATTCACACACTTCCATTGCGACGTCACACAGCTCCTTTCTACGAGTTCACACACCTCCATTCTATGACTTCACAGACCTCGAATCTGTGACTTCGCTCACCTCCACTCTATAACTTCACAGTCCTCCATTCTATGGCTTCCCATACCTCCTTTCTATGACTTCACCCACCTCCATTCTATGAATTCACACCTCCATTCTGACTTCACACACCTCCATTCTGTGACTTCACACACCTCCATTATATGACTTCACACACTTCCATTCTGTGACTTCACACACCTCCATTCTATGACTTCACACACCTTCATTCTTACTTCACAAACATACATTCTATGACTTCACACACCTCCATTCTTTGACTTCACACACCTCCATTCTGTGTTCACACACCTCCATTTTGTGACTTCACACTCCTCCATTCTGATTTCACACAACTCCATTCTATGACTTCACACACCTCCATTCTGTGACTTCACACACCTCCATTCTCCGACTTCAAACCCTCCAATTTGACTTCACATACCTCCATTCTATGACTTCACAAACCTCCATTCTGTGACTTCACCCACCTCCATTCTATGACTTCACCCACGTACATTCTATGATTTCACATACCTTCATGCTATGACTTCACACACCTCCATTCTGTGAATTCACACACCTCCATTCGGAGTTCACACACCTCCATTCTGTGACTTCACAAACCTGCATTCTATGATTTCACACACCTCCATTCTATGACTTCACACACCTCCATTCTGTGACTTCACAAACCTCCATTCTATGATTTCACACAGGTCAATTCTATAACTTCACACACCTCCATTTATATGACTTCAAACACCTCAATTGGGTGAGTTCACACAACTCCATTCTATCACTTCATACCGTCCCTTCTGTGACTTCACACACCTCCATTCTATGACTACACACACTTCCATTCTATGACTTCACAAACCTCCATTCTTTGACTTTACACACCTCCATTCTGAGTTCACACACCTCCATTCTGTGACGTCACACACCTCCATTCTATGACTTCACACACCTCCATTCTGTGAATTCAGACACCTCCATTCGGAGTTCACACACCTCCCTTCTGTGACTTCACAAACCTCCATTATATGACTTCCCACACTTCCATTGTGACGTCACACACCTCCATTCTATGAGTTCACACACCTCCATTCTATGACTTCACACACCTCCATTCTGACTTCACACGCCTCCATTCTATGACTTCACAGACCTCGAATCTGTGACTACACTCACCTCCACTCTATGACTTCACACTCCTCCATTCTATGACTTCCCACACCTCCTTTCTAAAACTTCACCCACATCCATTCTATGACTTCACACCTCCATTCTGACTTCACACACTTCCATTCTATGACTCCACACACCTCCATTCTATGACTTCACACACCTCCATTCTGTAACTTCACACACCTCCATTCTATGAATTCACACATCTTCATTCTTACTTCACAAACATACATTGTATGACTTCACACACCTGCATTTTTACTTCACACACCTCCATTCTATGACTTCACACATCTCCTTTCTTTGACTTCACACACCTAAATTCTGAGTTGACACACCTCCATTCAGTGACTGCACACAACTCCATTCTGACTTCACACAGCTCCATTCTATGACTTCACACACCTCCATTCTTTGACGTCACACACCTCCATTCTATGACTTCACACACCTTCATTCTTTCTTTACAAACATCCATTCTATAACTTCATACACCTCCATTCTATGACTTTACACACCTCCATTCTGTGACTTCACACAACTCCATTCTATGACTTCACACACCTCCATTCTGTGACTTCACACCCCTCCATTCTGAGTTCACACAATTACATTCGGTGACTTCACACACCTCCATTCAGACTTCACACACCTCCATTCTGTGACTTCACACACTTCCATTCTATGACTTCACAAACCCCCATTTTGTGACTTCACACACCTCCATTCTATTACCTCACACACCCTCATTCTATGATTTCACACACATCCATTCTATGACTTCACACATCCAATTTGACTTCACACACCTCCAATATATGACTTCACACACCTCAATTGTCTGACTACACACACCTCCATTCTATGACTTCATACCGTCCACTCTGTGACTTCACACACCTCCATTCTATAACTTCACACACTTCCACTCTATGACTTCACACACCTCCATTCTGTGACTTTACACACCTCTATTCTGAGTTCACACACCTCCAATCTGTGACGTCACACACCTCCACAATGTGACTTCCCACACCTCTATTCTGTGACTTCACACCCGTCCACTCTATGACTTCACACTCCTCCATTCTATGACTTCCCACACCTCCTTTCTATGACTTCACCCACCTCCATTCTATGACTTCACACCTCCATTCTGACTTCACACACGTCCATTCTGTGACTTCACACACCTCCATTATATGACTTCACACACCTCCATTCTATGACTTCACACACCTCCATTCTCCGACTTCACACCCTTCCAATTTGAGTTCACATACCTCAATTCTATGACTTCACAAACCTCCATACTGTGACTTCAAAAACCTCCATTCTATGATTTCACACACTTCCATTGTGACGTCAAACACCTCCATTCTATGAGTTCACACACCTCCATTCTATGACTTCACACACCTCCAATCTAACTTCACACACATCTGTTCTACGACTTCGCAAACCTACATTCTGACTTCACACACCTCCATTCTATGACTTCATTGACCTCCACTCTATGACTTCACACTTCTACTTTCTATGACTTCCCACAACTAATTTCTATGACTTCACCCACCTCCATTCTGTGACTTCACAAACCTCCATTCTGACTTCACATACCTCCATTCTCTGACTTCACAAACCTCCCTTCTTTGATTTCACACACCTCCATTCTATGACTTCACACACCTCAATTTTAGGACGTCACACCCCTCCATTTTGTCTTCACACACCTCCATTCTGTGACTTCACACACCTACATTCTATGACTTCACACACTTCCATTGCGACGTCACACACCTCCATTCTATGAGTTCACACACCTCCATTCTATGATTTCACACACTTCCATTCTTTGACTTCACACACCTCAATTTAAGGGCGTCACACCCATCCATTTTGACTTCACACACCTCCATTCTGTGACTTCACACACCTCCATTCTATGACTTCACACACTTCCATTGCGACGTCACACACCTCCATTCTATGAGTTCACACACCTCCATTCTATGACTTCACACACCTCCATTCTGACTTCACACACCGCCATTCTATGACTTCACAGACCTCGAATCTGTGACTTCACTCACCTCCACTCTATGACTTCACAGTTCTCCATTCTATGACTTCCCACACCTCCTTTCTATGACTTCACCCACCTCCATTCTATGACTTCACACCTCCATTCTGACTTCACACACCTCCATTCTGTGACTTCACACACCTCCATTATATGGCTTCACACACCTCCATTCTATGACTTCACACACCTTCATTCTTACTTCACAAACATACATTCTATGACTTCACACACCTCCATTCTATGACTTCACACACCTCCATTCTTTGACTTCACACACCTCCATTCTGTTTTCACACACCTGCATTCTGTCACTTCACACACCTCCATTCTGACTTCACACAACTCCATTCTATGACTTCACACACCTCCATTCTTTGACGTCACACACCGCCATTTTATGACTTCACACACTTTCATTCTTACTTTACAAACATCCATTCTATAACTTCACACACCAGCATTCTATGACTTCAAACACCTCCATTCTGTGACTTCACACACCTCCATTCTATGACTTCACACACCTCCATTCTGTGACTTCACACAACTCCATTTTATGACTTCACACACTTCCATTGTGACGTCACACACCTCCATTCTTTGAGTTCACACACCTCCATTCTGACTTCACAAACCTCCATTCTATGGCCTCACACACCTCCATTCTGAATTCACATAGCTCCATTCTGTGACTTCACAAAATTCCATTCTATGATTTTACACACCTCCATACTATGAATTCACACAACTCCATCTATGACTTCACACACCTCCATTCTGATTTCACACACCTCTATTCTATGACTTCTCACACCTCCATTCTCCGACTTCAAACCCCTCCAATTTGACTTCACATACCTCCATTCCATGACTTCACAAACCTCCATTCTGTGACTTCACCCATTTCCATTCTGTGACTTCACAAACCTCCATTCTATGATTTCACACACCTCCATTCTATGACTTCACACACCTCCATTTTATGACGTCACACACCTCCATTTTGACTTCACACACCTCCATTATGTGACTTCACACACCTCCCTTCTGTGACTTCACACACCTCCATTCTATGACTTCACACACCTTCATTTTATGACTTCACACACCTCCATTCTATGACTTCACACACCTTCATTTTATGACTTCACACACCTCCATTTTGACTTCACACACCTCCATTATGTGACTTCACACACCTCCCTTCTGTGAATTCACACACCTCCATTCGGAGTTGACACACCTCCATTCTGTGACTTCACAAACCTCCATTCTATGACTTCACACACCTCCATTTTAGGATGTCACACACCTATATTTTGACTTCTCACACCTCCATTCTGTGACTTCACCCACCTCCATTCTATGACTTCACACACTTCCATTGTGACGTCACACACCTCCATTTTATGCGTTCACACACCTCCATTCTATGACTTCACACACCTCCATTCTGACTACACACACCTCCATTCTATGACTTCACAGACCTCGAATCTATGACTTCACTCACCTCCATTCTATGACTTCACACACCTCCATTCTATGACTTCACACACCTTCATTCTTACTTCACAAACATACATTGTATGACTTCACACACCTCCATTCTATGACTTCACACCTCCATTCTGACTTCACACACCTCCATTCTATGACTTCATATACCTCCATTCTATGACTTCACACACCTCCATTCTATGACTTCACACACCTCCATTCTATGACTTCACACACCTCCATTCTGTGACTTCACACACCTCCATTCTATGACTTCACACACCTTCATTCTTACTTCACAAACATACATTGTATGACTTCACACACCTCCATTGTATGAGTTCATACACCTCTATTCTTTGACTTCACACACCTCCATTCTGTGTTCACACACCTCAATTCTGTGACTTCACACACCTCCATTTTTACTTCACACACCTCCATTCTATGACTTCACACACCTCCATTCTGTGACTTCACCCACCTCCATTCTGTGACTTCACACATTTCCATTCTCACTTCACACACCTCCATTCTATGACTTCACAGACCTCGAATCTGTGACTTCACTCACCTCGTCTCTATGACTTCCCACTCCTCCATTCTATGACTTCCCACACCTCCTTTCTATGACTTCACCCACCTTCATTCTATGACTTCACACCTCCATTCTGACTTCACACACCTCCATTCTGAGACTTCACACACCTCCATTATATGACTTCACACACCTCCATTCTATGACTTCACACACCTCCATTCTGTGACTTCACCCACCTCCATTCTGTGACTTCACACACCTCCATTCTCCGACTTCACACCCCTCCAATTTGAGTTCACATTCCTCCATTCTATGACTTCACAAACCTCCATTCTGTGACTTCACACACCTCCATTCTGTGACTTCACAAACCTCCATTCTATGACTTCACACACTTCCATTGTGACGTCAAACACCTCCATTCTATGCGTTCACACACCTCCATTCTGTCCTCACACTCCTCCATTCTGACTTCACACACCTAAATTCTGTGACTTCACACACCTCCATTCTATGATTTCATACACCTCCATTCTATGACTTCACACACCTCCATTCTATGACTTTACACACCTCCTTTCTGTGTTGACACACCTCCATTCTATGACTTCACATACCTCCAATTTGACTTCACACAACTCCATTCTATGACTTCACACACCTCCATTCTGTGACTTCACACACCTCCATTCTATGAGTTCACACACCTCCATTCTGACTTCACTCATCTCCATTCTCTGACTTCACACAGCTCCATTCTGACTTCACACACCTCCATTCTATGACTTTGCGCACCTCTATTCGGACTTCACACCTCCATTCTATGAGTTCACACACCTCCATTCTGACTTCACACACCTCCATTCTTTGACTTCACACAACTCCATTCTATGACTTCACACACCTCCATTGTTACTTCACACACCTCCATTCTGTGACTTCACACACCTCCATTTTTCCTTCACAGACCTACATATTGTGACTTCACACACCTCAATTCTGTGACTTCACACACTTCCATTCTGTGACTCCACACACTTCCATTCTGTGACTTCACACACTAGCATTATTTGACTTCACACACCTCCATTCTTTGACTTCACACACTTCCATTCCACGACTTCACACACCTCCATTCTAAGAGTTCACACACATCCATTCTATGAGTTCACACACCACAATTTTGTCTTCACACCCCTACATTCTATGACTTCACACACCTTCACTCTTAATTCAGAAACATTCATTCTATGACTTCACACACCTCCACTCTATGACTTCGCAAACCTCCATTCCGTGACTTCACACACCTCCATTCTATGAATTCACACACCTCCATTCTGTGACTTCACACACCTCCACTCTCCGACTTCACACCGCTCCAATTTGACTTCACATACCTCCATTCTATGACTTCACAAACCTCCATTCTGTGACTTCACACACCTCCATTCTGTGACTTCACACACCTCCATTCTATGACTTCACACACCTCCATTCTGTGACTTCACACACCTCCATTCTGTGACTTCACACACCACCATTTTATGACTTCACACATCCATTTTGACTTCACACACCTCCAGTATATGACTTCATACCCGTCCATTCTGTGACTTCACACACCTCCAGTATATGACTTCATACCCGTCCATTCTGTGACTTCACACACCTCCATTCTGTGACTTCACCTACCTCCATTCTGTGACTTCACACACCTCCATTCTGTGACTTCACAAACCTCCATTCTATGATTTCACACACCTCCATTCTATGACTTCACACACCTCCATTTTAGGACGTCACACACCTCCATTTTGACTTCACACACCTCCATTCTGTGACTTCACAAACCTCCATTCTATGATTTCACACACCTCCATTCTATGACTTCACACACCTCCATTTTAGGACGTCACACACCTCCATTTTGACTTCACACACCTCCATTCTGTGACTTCACACACCTCCATTCTGTGACTTCACACACCTCCATTCTTTGACTTCATACAGTAAAATTGTGACGTCACACACCTCCATTCTATGAGTTCACACACCACCATTCTATGACTTCACACACCTCCATTCTGACTTCACACACCTCTGTTCTATGACTTCGCAAACCTACATTCTGACTTCACACACCTCCATTCCATGACTTCACGGACCTCCACTCTATGACTTCACACTTCTCCATTCTATGACTTCACACACCTAATTTCTATGACTTCACCCACCTGCATTCTATGACTTCACACCTCCATTCTGACTTAACACACATCCATTCTGTGACTTCACAAACCTCCATTCTATGATTTCACACACCTCCATTCTATGACTTCACACACCTCCATTATAGGACGTCACACACCTCCATTTTGACTTCACACACCTCCATTCTGTGACTTCACACACCTCCATTCTGTGACTTCACACACCTCCATTCTATGAGTTCACACACCTCTATTCTATGACTTCACACCTCTCAATTCTGACTTCACACACCTCCATTCTGTGACTTCACTCACCTCCACTCTATGACTTCACACTCCTCCATTCTATGACTTCCCACACCTCCTTTCTATGATTTCACCCACCTCCATTCTATGAATTCACACCTCCATTCTGACTTCACACACCTCATTCTGTGACTTCACACACCTCCATTATATGACTTCACACACCTCCATTCTATGACTTCACACACCTCCATTCTGTGACTTAACCCACCTCCATTCTGTGACTTCCCACACCTCCATTCTCCGACTTCACACCCCTCCAGTTTGACTTCACCTACCTCCATTCTATGACTTCACAAACCTCCATTCTGTGACTTCACACACCTCCATTCTGGGACTTCAAAAACCTCCATTCTATGACTTCACACACTTCCATTGTGACGTCAAACACCTCCATTCTATGAGTTCACACACCTCCATTCTATGACTTCACACACCTCCATTCTGACTTCACACACCTCTGTTCTACGACTTCGCAAACCTACATTCTGACTTCACACACCTCCATTCTGTGACTTCATTGACCTCCACTCTATGACTTCACACTTCTACATTCTATGTCGTCCCACACCTAATTTCTATGACTTCACCCACCTCCATTCTATGATTTAAAAACCTCCATTCTGACTTCACACACCTACATTCTGTGACTTCACAAACCTCCATTCTATGTTTTCACACACCTCCATTCTATGACTTCACACACCTCAATTTTAGGACGTCACACCCCTCCATTTTGACTTCACACACCTCCATTCTGTGACTACACACACCTCCATTCTATGACTTCACACACTTCCATTGCGACGTCACACACCTCCATTCTATGAGTTCACACACCTCCATTCTATGATTTCACACACCTCCATTCTATGACTTCACACACCTCAATTTTAGGACGTCACACCCCTCCATTTTGACTTCACACACCTCCATTCTGTGACTTCACACACCTCCATTCTATGACTTCACACACTTCCATTGCGACGTCACACAGCTCCTTTCTATGAGTTCACACACCTCCATTCTATGACTTCACAGACCTCGAATCTGTGACTTCACTCACCTCCACTCTATAACTTCACAGTCCTCCATTCTATGACTTCCCACACCTCCTTTCTGTGACTTCACCCACCTCCATTCTATGTCTTCACACCTCCATTTTGACTTCACACACCTCCATTCTGTGACTTCACACACCTCCATTATATGACTTCACACACCTCCATTCTGTGACTTCACACACCTCCATTCTATGACTTCACACACCTTCATTCTTACTTCACTAACATACATTGTATGACTTCACACACCTCCATTGTATGACTTCATACACCTCCATTCTTTGACTTCACACACCTCCATTCTGTGTTCACACACCTCAATTCTGTGACTTTACACACCTCCATTTTTACTTCACACTCCTCCATTCTATGACTTCACACACCTCCATTCTGTGAGTTCACCCACCTCCATTCTGTGACTTCACACATCTCCATTCTGACTTCACACAACTCCATTCTATGACTTCACAGACCTCGAATCTGTGACTTCACTCACCTCCACTCTATGACTTCACACTCCTCCATTCTCTGACTTCCCACACCTCCTTTCTATGACTTCACCCACCTCCATTCTATGACTTCACACCTCCATTCTGACTTCACACACCTCCATTCTGTGACTTCACACACCTCCATTCGGTGACTTCACCCACCTCCATTCTGTGACTTCACACACCTCCATTCCCCGACTTCACACCCCTCCAATTTGAGTTCACATACCTCCATTCTATGACTTCACAAACCTCCATTCTGTGACTTCACACACCTCCATTCTGTGACTTCACAAACCTCCATTCTATGACTTCACACACTTCCATTGTGACGTCAAACACCTCCATTCTATGAGTTCTCACACCTCCATTCAATGACTTCACACACCTCCAATCTGACTTCACACACCTCTGTTCTACGACTTCGCAAACCTACATTCTGACTTCACACACCTCCATTCTATGACTTCATTGACCTCCACTCTATGACTTCACACTTCTACTTTCTATGACTTCCCACAACTAATTTCTATGACTTCACCCACCTCGATTCTATGACTTCACACCTCCATTCTGACTTCACACACCTCCATTCTGTGACTCACAAACCTCCATTCTATGATTTCACAAACCTCCATTCTATGACTTCACACACCTCAATTTTAGGACTTCACACCGCTCCATTTTGTCTTCACACACCTCTATTCTGTGACTTTACACACCTCCATTCTATGACTTCACACACTTCCATTGGGACGTCACACACCTCCATTCTATGACTTCACACACCTCCATTCTGACTTCACACACCTCCATTCTATGACTTCACAGAGCTAGAATCTCTGACTTCACTCACCTCCACTCTATGACTTCACACACCTCCATTCTATGACTTCCCACACCTCCTTTCTATGACTTCACCCTCCTCCATTCTATGACTTCACACCTCCATTCTGACTTCACACACCTCCATTCTATTACTTCACACACCTCCATTATATGACTTCACACACGTCCATTCTATGACTTCACACACCTCCATTCTATGACCTCACTCACCCTCATTCTATGATTTCACACACCTCCATTCTATGATTTCACACAACCATTTTGACTTCACACACCTCCAATATATGACTTCAAACACCTCAATTCTTTGACTTCACACAACCTCCATTCTATGACTTCACACACCTCCATTCTCTGACTTCACACAGCTCCATTCTGACTTCACACACCTCCATTGTTTGACTTCACACACCTCCATTCTATGACTTCACACACCTTCATGCTTTGACGTCACACACCTCCATTTTATGCCTTCACACACCTTCATTCTTCCTTTACAAACATTCACTCTATAACTTCACACACCTCCATTCTATGACTTCAAACACCTCCATTGTGTGACTTCACACACCTCCATTCGATGACTTCATACACCTCCATTCTGTGACTTCACACATCTCCATTCGATGACTTCACACTCTTCCATTGTGACGTCCCTCACCTCCATTCTTTGAGTTCACACACCTCCATTCTATGACTTCACACACCTCGATTCTGACATCACACACCTCCATTCTATGACTTCACAGACCTCAAATCTGTGACTTCCCTCACTTCCACTCTATGACTTCACACCAGTCCATTCTATGACTTCTCACACCTCCTTTCCATGAATTCACCCACCTCCAATCTATGACTACAAACCTCCATTCTGACTTCGCACACGTCCATTCTGTGACTTCACACACCTCCATTCTATGGGTTCACACACCTCCATTCTATGACTTCACACACCTTCATTCTTACTTCAGAAAAATCCATTCTATGACTTCACACACCTCCATTCTATGGCTTCACAAACCTCCATTCTGTGACTTCATACACATCCATTCTGAGTTCACACAACTCCATTCGGTGACTTCACACACCTCCATTCTGCTTTCACACACCTCCATTCTATGACTTCACATATCCATTTTGACTGCACACATCTCCAATATATAACTTCAAACACCTCAATTCTGTGACTTCACAAAACCTCCATTTTATGAGTTCATACCGTAAATTCTGTGCCTTCACACACCTCCATTCTATGATTTCACACACTTCCATTCTATGACTTCACACACCTCCATTCTGTGACTTTACACACCTCCATTCTGAGTTCACACACCTCCATTCTGTGACTTCATACACCTCCATTCTGTGACCTCCCACACCTCCATTCTGTGACTTCACACACCTCCATTCTATGACTTCACACACCTAAATTCTGTGACATCACACACCTACATTCAATGATTTCATACACCTCCATTCTATGAGTTCATACACCTCCATTCTGTGATTTCACACACCTCCATTCTGACTTCACTCATCTCCATTCTCTGACTTCACACAGCTCCATTCTGACTTCACACACCTCCATTCTATGACTTTGCACACCTCTATTCGGACTTCACACCTCCATTCTATGAGTTCACACACCTCCATTCTGACTTCACACACCTCCATTCTCTGACTTCACACAGCTCCATTCTGACTTCACACACCTCCATTCTTTGACTTCCCACAACTCCATTCTAAGACTTCACACACCTCCATTGTGACATCACACACCTCCAATCTGTGACTTCACACACCTCCATTTTTCCTTCACCGACCTACATATTGTGACTTCACACACCTCCATTTGTGACTTCACACACCACCATTTTGACTTCACACACCTCCATTCTGTGACTTCACATACTAGCATTATTTGACTTCACACACCTCCATTCTTTGACTTCACACACTTCCATTCCACGACTTCACACACCTCCATTCTAAGAGTTCACACACATCCATTCTATGAGTTCACACACCACAATTTTGTCTTCACACCCCTCCATTCTATGACTTCACAAACCTTCATTCCTAATTCAGAAACATACATTCTATGACTTCACACACCTCCACTCTATGACTTCGCAAACCTCCATTCCGTGACTTCACACACCTCCATTCTGTGACTTCACACACCTCCATTCTGTGACTTCACACACCTCCATTCTCCGACTTCACACCCCTCCAATTTGACTTCATATACCTCCATTCTATGACTTCACAAACCTCCATTCTGTGACTTCACACCTCCTTTCTGACTTCACACACCTCCATTCTGTGACTTCACAAACCTCCATTCTATGATTTCACACACCTCCATTCTATGACTTCACACACCTCCATTTTAGGACGTCACACACCTCCATTTTGACTTCACACACCTCCATTCTGTGACTTCACACACCTCCATTCTGTGACTTCACACACCTCCATTCTTTGACTTCATACAGTTCCATTGTGACGTCACACACCTCCATTCTATGAGTTCACACACCACCATTCTATGACTTCACACACCTCCATTCTGACTTCACACACCTCTGTTCTATGACTTCGCAAACCTACATTCTGACTTCACACACCTCCATTCCATGACTTCACAGACCTCCACTCTATGACTTCACACTTCTCCATTCTATGACTTCACACACCTAATTTCTATGACTTCACCCACCTGCATTCTATGACTTCACACCTCCATTCTGACTTAACACACATCCATTCTGTGACTTCACAAACCTCCATTCTATGATTTCACACACCTCCATTCTATGACTTCACACACCTCCATTATAGGACGTCACACACCTCCATTTTGACTTCACACACCTCCATTCTGTGACTTCACACACCTCCATTCTGTGACTTCACACACCTCCATTCTATGAGTTCACACACCTCTATTCTATGACTTCACACCTCTCAATTCTGACTTCACACACCTCCATTCTGTGACTTCACTCACCTCCACTCTATGACTTCACACTCCTCCATTCTATGACTTCCCACACCTCCTTTCTATGATTTCACCCACCTCCATTCTATGAATTCACACCTCCATTCTGACTTCACACACCTCATTCTGTGACTTCACACACCTCCATTATATGACTTCACACACCTCCATTCTATGACTTCACACACCTCCATTCTGTGACTTAACCCACCTCCATTCTGTGACTTCCCACACCTCCATTCTCCGACTTCACACCCCTCCAGTTTGACTTCACCTACCTCCATTCTATGACTTCACAAACCTCCATTCTGTGACTTCACACACCTCCATTCTGGGACTTCAAAAACCTCCATTCTATGACTTCACACACTTCCATTGTGACGTCAAACACCTCCATTCTATGAGTTCACACACCTCCATTCTATGACTTCACACACCTCCATTCTGACTTCACACACCTCTGTTCTACGACTTCGCAAACCTACATTCTGACTTCACACACCTCCATTCTGTGACTTCATTGACCTCCAATCTATGACTTCACACTTCTACATTCTATGTCGTCCCACACCTAATTTCTATGACTTCACCCACCTCCATTCTATGATTTAAAAACCTCCATTCTGACTTCACACACCTACATTCTGTGACTTCACAAACCTCCATTCTATGTTTTCACACACCTCCATTCTATGACTTCACACACCTCAATTTTAGGACGTCACACCCCTCCATTTTGACTTCACACACCTCCATTCTGTGACTACACACACCTCCATTCTATGACTTCACACACTTCCATTGCGACGTCACACACCTCCATTCTATGAGTTCACACACCTCCATTCTATGATTTCACACACCTCCATTCTATGACTTCACACACCTCAATTTTAGGACGTCACACCCCTCCATTTTGACTTCACACACCTCCATTCTGTGACTTCACACACCTCCATTCTGTGACTTCACACACTTCCATTGCGACGTCACACAGCTCCTTTCTATGAGTTCACACACCTCCATTCTATGACTTCACAGACCTCGAATCTGTGACTTCACTCACCTCCACTCTATAACTTCACAGTCCTCCATTCTATGACTTACCACACCTCCTTTCTGTGACTTCACCCACCTCCATTCTATGTCTTCACACCTCCATTTTGACTTCACACACCTCCATTCTGTGACTTCACACACCTCCATTATATGACTTCACACACCTCCATTCTGTGACTTCACACACCTCCATTCTATGACTTCACACACCTTCATTCTTACTTCACTAACATACATTGTATGACTTCACACACCTCCATTGTATGACTTCATACACCTCCATTCTTTGACTTCACACACCTCCATTCTGTGTTCACACACCTCAATTCTGTGACTTTACACACCTCCATTTTTACTTCACACTCCTCCATTCTATGACTTCACACACCTCCATTCTGTGAGTTCACCCACCTCCATTCTGTGACTTCACACATCTCCATTCTGACTTCACACAACTCCATTCTATGACTTCACAGACCTCGAATCTGTGACTTCACTCACCTCCACTCTATGACTTCACACTCCTCCATTCTCTGACTTCCCACACCTCCTTTCTATGACTTCACCCACCTCCATTCTATGACTTCACACCTCCATTCTGACTTCACACACCTCCATTCTGTGACTTCACACACCTCCATTCGGTGACTTCACCCACCTCCATTCTGTGACTTCACACACCTCCATTCCCCGACTTTACACCCCTCCAATTTGAGTTCACATACCTCCATTCTATGACTTCACAAACCTCCATTCTGTGACTTCACACACCTCCATTCTGTGACTTCACAAACCTCCATTCTATGACTTCACACACTTCCATTGTGACGTCAAACACCTCCATTCTATGAGTTCTCACACCTCCATTCAATGACTTCACACACCTCCAATCTGACTTCACACACCTCTGTTCTACGACTTCGCAAACCTACATTCTGACTTCACACACCTCCATTCTATGACTTCATTGACCTCCACTCTATGACTTCACACTTCTACTTTCTATGACTTCCCACAACTAATTTCTATGACTTCACCCACCTCGATTCTATGACTTCACACCTCCATTCTGACTTCACACACCTCCATTCTGTGACTCACAAACCTCCATTCTATGATTTCACAAACCTCCATTCTATGACTTCACACACCTCAATTTTAGGACTTCACACCGCTCCATTTTGTCTTCACACACCTCTATTCTGTGACTTTACACACCTCCATTCTATGACTTCACACACTTCCATTGGGACGTCACACACCTCCATTCTATGACTTCACACACCTCCATTCTGACTTCACACACCTCCATTCTATGACTTCACAGAGCTAGAATCTCTGACTTCACTCACCTCCACTCTATGACTTCACACACCTCCATTCTATGACTTCCCACACCTCCTTTCTATGACTTCACCCTCCTCCATTCTATGACTTCACACCTCCATTCTGACTTCACACACCTCCATTCTATTACTTCACACACCTCCATTATATGACTTCACACACGTCCATTCTATGACTTCACACACCTCCATTCTATGACCTCACTCACCCTCATTCTATGATTTCACACACCTCCATTCTATGATTTCACACAACCATTTTGACTTCACACACCTCCAATATATGACTTCAAACACCTCAATTCTTTGACTTCACACAACCTCCATTCTATGACTTCACACACCTCCATTCTCTGACTTCACACAGCTCCATTCTGACTTCACACACCTCCATTGTTTGACTTCACACACCTCCATTCTATGACTTCACACACCTTCATGCTTTGACGTCACACACCTCCATTTTATGACTTCACACACCTTCATTCTTCCTTTACAAACATTCACTCTATAACTTCACACACCTCCATTCTATGACTTCAAACACCTCCATTGTGTGACTTCACACACCTCCATTCTATGACTTCATACACCTCCATTCTGTGACTTCACACATCTCCATTCGATGACTTCACACTCTTCCATTGTGACGTCCCTCACCTCCATTCTTTGAGTTCACACACCTCCATTCTATGACTTCACACACCTCGATTCTGACATCACACACCTCCATTCTATGACTTCACAGACCTCAAATCTGTGACTTCCCTCACTTCCACTCTATGACTTCACACCAGTCCATTCTATGACTTCTCACACCTCCTTTCCATGAATTCACCCACCTCCAATCTATGACTACAAACCTCCATTCTGACTTCGCACACGTCCATTCTGTGACTTCACACACCTCCATTCTATGGGTTCACACACCTCCATTCTATGACTACACACACCTTCATTCTTACTTCAGAAAAATCCATTCTATGACTTCACACACCTCCATTCTATGGCTTCACAAACCTCCATTCTGTGACTTCATACACATCCATTCTGAGTTCACACAACTCCATTCGGTGACTTCACACACCTCCATTCTGCTTTCACACACCTCCATTCTATGACTTCACATATACATTTTGACTGCACACATCTCCAATATATAACTTCAAACACCTCAATTCTGTGACTTCACAAAACCTCCATTTTATGAGTTCATACCGTAAATTCTGTGCCTTCACACACCTACATTCTATGATTTCACACACTTCCATTCTATGACTTCACACACCTCCATTCTGTGACTTTACACACCTCCATTCTGAGTTCACACACCTCCATTCTGTGACTTCATACACCTCCATTCTGTGACCTCCCACACCTCCATTCTGTGACTTCACACACCTCCATTCTATGACTTCACACACCTAAATTCTGTGACATCACACACCTACATTCAATGATTTCATACACCTCCATTCTATGAGTTCATACACCTCCATTCTGTGATTTCACACACCTCCATTCTGACTTCACTCATCTCCATTCTCTGACTTCACACAGCTCCATTCTGACTTCACACACCTCCATTCTATGACTTTGCACACCTCTATTCGGACTTCACACCTCCATTCTATGAGTTCACACACCTCCATTCTGACTTCACACACCTCCATTCTCTGACTTCACACAGCTCCATTCTGACTTCACACACCTCCATTCTTTGACTTCCCACAACTCCATTCTAAGACTTCACACACCTCCATTGTGACATCACACACCTCCAATCTGTGACTTCACACACCTCCATTTTTCCTTCACCGACCTACATATTGTGACTTCACACACCTCCATTTGTGACTTCACACACCACCATTTTGACTTCACACACCTCCATTCTGTGACTTCACATACTAGCATTATTTGACTTCACACACCTCCATTCTTTGACTTCACACACTTCCATTCCACGACTTCACACACCTCCATTCTAAGAGTTCACACACATCCATTCTATGAGTTCACACACCACAATTTTGTCTTCACACCCCTCCATTCTATGACTTCACAAACCTTCATTCCTAATTCAGAAACATACATTCTATGACTTCACACACCTCCACTCTATGACTTCGCAAACCTCCATTCCGTGACTTCACACACCTCCATTCTGTGACTTCACACACCTCCATTCTGTGACTTCACACACCTCCATTCTCCGACTTCACACCCCTCCAATTTGACTTCACATACCTCCATTCTATGACTTCACAAACCTCCATTCTGTGACTTCACACACCTCCATTCTGTGACTTTACACACCTCCATTCTGAGTTCACACACCTCCATTCTGTGACTTCACACACCTCCATTCTGTGACTTCACACACCTCCATTCTGTGACTTCACACACCTCCATTCTATGACTTCACACACCTAAATTCTGTGAATTCACACACCTACATTCAATGATTTCGTACACCTCCATTCTATGATTTCATACACCTCCATTCTGTGATTTCACACACCTCCATTCTGTGACTTCACACACCTCCATTCTGTGACTTCACACACCTCAATTC